>CAUYPK010086579.1:0-48160 GCA_963574355.1 Loris lydekkerianus | reverse complement strand
CACAATTGCTAAGTCATGGAAGAAGCCCAAGTGCCCATCGACCCACGAATGGACTAGCAAATTGTTGTACATGTATACCATGGAATAATACTATGCAGCCTTAAAGAAAGATGGAGACTTTACCTCTTTCATGTTTATTTGGATAGAGCTGGAACTTATTCTTCTTAGCAAAGTATCTCAGGAATGGAAGAAAAAGTATCCAATGTACTCAGCCCTACTATGAAGCTAAATTATAGCTTTCACATGAAAGCTATAGCCCAAGCATAGCAAAAGACTGTTTAAAGGGCCAAGGAAGAGGAAGGGAGGGGGGAGGTTAGGGTGAAGGGAGGGTAATGGGTGGGGTCACATCTATGGTACATCTTAGAATGGGTACAGGAGAAACTTACTAAATGCAGAATACACATGCCTACATACAGTAACTAAGAAAACGCCATGAAGGCTATGCTGAACAGTTCGATGAGAATACTTCAGATTGTATATGAAAGCAGCACATTGTACCCCTGGATTGCACTAATGTACACAGCTATGGTTTAAAATAAAAATAAATAAATTTAAAAAAAAATGTCCTTGGCGGGCCGCATGTGGCCCGCTGGCCGTAGTTTGAGGACCTCTGCTCTAGACCCATGGAAAATGACTGCTTTTCCTCAGTCCTAAAAGTGGAAAAATAAATATGTATTTATATTGTGTCACAATTTGGGGAGAGGGAAGAGAAGAAAAATGACATATCTAAAACACTCAATAAACTAAAACCTTACATTTTACAATACATAGATATATTCATATTTATAGATATGTAAATGTTAATTTAAATGTCAGTTGCACCTTCATTATTTAGGATAAGCAACCTTAGGCACCTTAGGTAGGCAGTTTGCATTCATAAACTTTAAGATTAAAATTAAGGCTATTGACCTCGGTCTCAACTTGTATAGTTGACACAAACTCTTCCAGAGTCACATGGATTAATAGTAAAATGAGGCTAAGAACTGCCTTCTCATACAGTGTAGCACTAATTGAGATACATTTTGTAAACTACTAAAAGGAATGTCTTGCACCAAGAAGAAGCTTAAAGAACTCATTCCTACAAGTCAGTCATCTAAAGACCTCACAGGAAGGTCAGAAACATTCTCACCCTGAACAGAGCAGTGCGGGTGAAAGCACTGTGTGTGGCAGAGATGGCCCTCCACTCGGTCTTCTAAATCATTTTTCACACAGAGGCATCTTGTATTTGTTGAAAATTTCCACCTTTTGTTCCAACAAATTCCAACATTTGTTGAAAATGTTTGGAAATATACTGCATCTGTGCTGTCCTGTGTGCCAGCCAATAGTTACCTTTGGCTACACTGAGCACTTGAACGGGGCATGTACAACCAAGGAGCTAAATTATTTTGTTTAATTTAAACTTAAATTTAGGAAACCAGAGGCTGATGGCTGTCACATTGGCATAGTGCTAGAGGCCATCAAAAAGTAAAACAAGTGTGGATCATCCTGTAACTATGAAGAAAGAGAATCCATCCTTTTCATTTGGTCTTCTTATGAGCTCTGAAGAAGTGGTAGACATGATCATGTTGTTTAATAGGTTCCTGGCTCTCTGGCCCATAAGACAAATATGGAAGAGAAACAATTCAGAAAAAACAGTATCTACCAGGGGAGAAATATCAAACTTTCTGCATGAACTGCAGGCTCCATTTCTCTTACTATGAATAGGATTTTATGGGAGCTATGGACTGTAGCACATCCAGCATTGTATACAGAGTAACTACAGCCAGATGTGATTATATCAACATTCAGAGGCATAGAATCAAAGGAAGCATTTGATAAACATCCCCTCCCCCCAAATTTCACAGTTATATTCAGGAAGTGTACAATATTTTTAAGGCCCCTTAGTTTACTAAGGAAAATATCATCTAGGTAATTTAAAGGATTAACCATTTGTAGAAATTGTTTGAAACAAAGAATTTCATGCTTCTTGTGTGAAAAACAAAACTCCTATAGAAAGTGTAAAGCAAGACTGACTTTCCATGAATGTGAGGACTTTCCACTGTGAGGTTGTGATCTATATCTTCTTCATGGTTAAAACTACATTTCTGGTAAAACCACGGCTTTTTGGTGAGCTAGTGTCAGCATAAGCAATAGGTTACAGTTGCTAGTAGGTCTATGAGGCTGATGAAAACTGCTATATCTACAGGACTTTGGTATTTCTCATTAATAGGTATCATCAAAAAGGACATACAGATATCTCCCCTGGTTATTTTTTTCTCAGCTCCCAGAGAAGCCAGCAGGCCCACTGAGGTCCAGCTGAGGTGCACCAGTAACAATACATATGTACAGCCAGAGTCATCTTCCTGGGGCCATCTGATAGACAGATGGAAGCTGGCTTTTTTTTTCACTCAGAAAAAGGTCAAAAAGACCATATGTAATCCGGATGTGAGAGGAAAGAAAGATCAGTTTTCTGAGTAGTAAAAATAATTCAGTGAAGAACAATGTAAAATTTACATCATAAACATCCAAACTTCCATTACCAGGGGAAAAAAACACAATGGATATTCAGCATTTTTAATTAAAACAAGAAGAATGGGATGAAGAAGATTATTCCCATGACATATTTTATTTCTCATCAGCCTTCTAAAGACCTCAGTAAAGCAATTTTTTAGAAACATAGTTTTCAGAAATGCCTGAGGCTTAATTCATTTAGACCAGTGGTTCTCAACCTTCCTAATGCCGGGACCCTTTAATACAGTTCCTGTGGGTCGTGACCCACAGGTTGAGAACTGCTGATTTAGACCATGCCCTCATCCTGAAGTTCAGTATTTTACTTCTTCTCTGTGCTTCAAAAAAATACCCATCAGTCCAAGAAAGCTGTGTATTTAGCTGTCCACTTTGGGAGAGGCATAAGACCATTCTCTATTACTTTGTTGTGCTCCCAAGAGTTGAAAAAGTGACATTTGAATCTGAGATGGCCCTGAACATGTATTGCTAAGACCTCCTCGTGTGCAGAACTTTCTCCATGATGGTCCCCCTACCGGCCCTCAGAATTCACCCCTCTAGTCCTGCTGAGGTCTTGCTTGAGGACTTCCCATTGCTCTGAGTGAACATTTCTTGAAACTGTGCAGTAGAATAAGCCCAGTTTCTTCCCTCCTCTCTCCTGTCCCACAGATTCTAGGTCTTTATTGTGGTCTGAAGTTTCTCTCACCTTCTTCTGCTCCCTCCCCTCAAAAAATTGCTTTTATGTTTAATCCTATCTTGATCTCAGCTTCTTGGTGGACCCAAATGAATGTCTAGAAAGCAGATATTATAGTAAGGTGGGGATGTGGGACTGGCTCACTCATCATTCTGGTAGACAGGGAAGATAGCATTCTCAGTGGTAAGAGGGACACACATAATGCCTGGAAAAAGGTAATAGCCCAATTGCTAAAGATTTCACTGGTGGTAACCTGACAGAACATCCTGGTGGAAAGGGATACTGAAGATGTGATGACTCAGAATTTTGAAATATATAGGGGAATGACATGGAAATGTGGAAATTCCAAGAATTGGTGTGTTCACTGAAGCAACTATTAAGCTGGCAAAAATTGTCAGGATCAACTTTTATGAACTCTGTAATCTAACCAAAAACTTGTAACAATTAAGAGGGTGCTTAATGAAGAAAAAAGCTGCTAAATTTTTGTGACAGAGTGTTGTGGCATTTTACTTAAGTACCAGCCGTCTCCCACCCCTCAGCTCAGCAGCAGTCATAAGAATAGTGGCCCACATTCCTAGCACAGCTTCCTGGTTCTGGAGAGGGTGGCAATACAGATCTTGTTAAAGACTTGTGGCTGTGATTTCAATTTATCTGGCATTTTCGTGAGGGATCAATACAGAGGCTGACCTTTGTTTTATTCCTTTCAGGTTGGCTATCCACATGCCTGTCTATAAACGCATTTAAAGACATATATTACCCACAGACATGAATTATCCATAGGACAAGGAGTGGCAGGTGGGGCAGAGGTAGACTGTAGAGTCTTGCAAGGAGGAGCTTGAGAGGGAAGATTCTTGGATGATTAAGGGGTTGAAGGATTACCCAGTATGCTGGGGAATCCAGAGTGTAATGAACACGAGCAGGTCTTCCTTGGTGACTGTATTCTGCATGCCCAGAAAAGACCTGAGAGGATCCTATATCCTAAATTATACCTTTGGCTGATTTTTGCCTCTATGCAAGCAGAAGATGAAGACAAAGGCAGAGTTGTAGAATTCCTGGTTTAGAATTGCCAAACCACTCTATCTCAAAGCCATTCTGCAAAGATTGGAAGAGATTTTTAAAAATATTTTTGGCTCCCAGCATTTAAGGAAATCTGCAGTAAGTCAACGGCTGACTATTGAGATAATGAAACAGAGATTTCAGTGAGCACACATGACAAGAAATTCAGTCCTCACAAAACACTCTTAGGAGGGAGAAAACATGATTTTCAGAGTTCTGTAAGTATTATAAGTATACTTATAATATGCCAAGTTTTCAACAAAAATTACAAGCATACAAAGAACAAGAAAGTATGGTCCATTTATAGGAAAAAAAGAAAAACAGTCTCCAAGGAAGACCAAACACTGGGCTTTAAATCAATTGTCTTAAATATGCTCAAAGAGCTAAAGAAAACCAGGAGAACGATGTATGAGCAAACAAATAATATCATAAAAAGATAGAAATAATGAAAAGAAACTGAATAGTAACTTTTTTGCTGAAAAGTATAATACCTAAAATGAAAAATTTGCTGGAGGGTTTCAACAGCAGATTTGAGTAAGCACAAGAAAGAATCAGTAATCTTGACTATGGAACAAATGAAACTATTCAACTTGATAAGCAAAAAGAAAAAATGATGAAGAAAAATGAACAGAGCATAAGAGAATCATGAGACCCAATCAAGCATACCAACATATGCATTACCAGGGTCCTAGAAAGAAAAGAAAGGATATTTGAAAAAATAATTGCTCAAAATTTCCCATATATGATCCACGATGCTCAATGAACTTCAAATAGTATACACTCAAAGAGGTCCATGCTGAGATACAGTATAATAAAAAAGTCAAAGCCAAAGAGAGGGTGTGGCATCTGTAGCTCAGCAGCTAGGGCGCTGGCCACACACACTGGGTCTGGCAGGTTTGAACACCACCTGGGCCTGCCAAACAACAGTGACAACTACAAAAAAAAAAAAAAAAAAAAGCCAAGCATTGTGGCGGGTGCCTGTAGTCCCAGCTACTTGGGAGGCTGAGGCAAGAGAATTGCTTAAGTCCAAGAATTTGACGTTGCTGTGAGCTGTGATGCCCTAGCACTCAACCAAGGGTGACAAAAAGTGAAACTCTGTCTAAAAAAAAAAAAAAAAAAGCCAAAGGGAGAATCTTAAAAGGAAGAAGCAAGAAATGACTTGTGATATACAAGAGATCCTCAATGACATTAACAGCCAATTTCTCATCAGAAACCTTGGCAGCCAGAAAGTGGTGGGATGACATACTTAAAGTATTAAAAGAAAAAAAAAACAAACTCAAAATATCTTTCAAAAATGAATGAGAAATTAAGATATTTCCAGGTAAACAAAAGCTGAGAGGCCATGTATGGTGGCTCATGCCTATCATTCTAGCACTCTGGGAGGCCGAGGTGGGGATGGCTTGAGGTCAGGAGTTTGAGACCAGCCTGAGCAAGAGCACAACTCCTTCTTTACTGAAAATAGAAAAATTAGCCATGGCTTTAATCCCAGCTACCTGTGAGGCTGAGGCAGGAGGATCACTTGAACCCAGGGATTTGAGTTTGCAGGGAGTTAGAAAAATCCCACTGCACTCTAACTGGGCAACAGAGCAAGACTCCTTCTTAAAAAAAAAAAAAAAAAAAAAAAAATGCTGGGCAGCACCTGTGGCTCAATGAGTAGGGCACCAGCCCCATATACTGAAGGTGGCAGGTTCGAACCCAGCCCCGGCCAAACTGCAGCAAAAAAATAGCTGGGTGTTATGGCGGGTGCCTGTAGTCCCAGCTACTCAGGAGGCTGAGGCAAGAGAATTGCCTAAGCCCAAAAGCTGGAGGTTGCTGTGAGCTATGACTCCACGGCAGTCTACTAAGGGTGACAAAGTGAGACTCTGTCTCTAAAAAAACAAAAAAGCTAAGACAGTACATTGCCAGAGGACTTGCCTTATAAGAAATACTAAAGGGAGCCTTTTAGATTGATATATTGGGAGGGGGGGGATGCTTACAAAGACAGGAGTTGTCTGGTTACTGCTGTGTTGTATTGATACCCCATAGAGGGATAATGAGAAACCAAGTGCCATTAACCAGCAGTTAAAGGCTTGATGTCAGAGTTAAGGTCTATGTTTAGCAGTTTACAAAGAGGCCTGTGGAACACTAGACATACATAGATGGGTGGCAGACCAGAAATCTGAGAGTTAGAGCAATAAAAATGCAGAGATGTTTGACAGCAAAAGCAGCTCTCTCATGCTAAGGTCAGGATGGTGGCTAGGAAATCCTGGAACTCTAAAATACTAGATGGTTTCATCTGGATGAATGTCCTTGAGGATATTAGTAATGAAGATTACACCACCCCGTGTAAAAGCCAAAACATTTAGAGCTTGCAGATGTGGTTCCAGTAAGAGGTAGCACTTCCCCCTATGCTAGAAGATAATATAGATCCCTCTTCCCAATAAGACAATAGGTGTCGTCCTGTTTATCTATCCTACTTTCTCTCCTGGTTGGTAGTATAATGACTAGTATTTAATCCCAGAATAACTTGACTGGAGATGTAGTGTGCCTTTGATAAGGGAGGAAAGAAATTATACAACAGAGTAATTGAAAGAATTAGCATTGCTGGCTGGCATCAAGGGATATCACTGGTATTGGACTTTGAGTGGCAAAATTGATTAAGGTTGGAATGTAGACTGGATAGGAAAGAATTCATTGACTTGGAGGAAACTTTTTTTTTTTTTTTAGACAGAATCTCACTTTGTCACCCTTGGTAGAGTGTTGCGGCATCACAACTCAGCAACCTCCAGTTCTTGGGCTTAGGCAATTCTTTTGCCTTAGCCTCCCGAGTAGTGCCCACCACAACATCTGGCTATTTTTTGTTGTTGTTGTTGTCATTGTTGCAGTTTGGCAGAGGCTTGGCTGGAACCCTCCACCCTCGGTATATGGAGCTGGTGCCCCACTCACTGAGCCACAGGTGCCACCTGGAGGAAACTATCTTGAAACAGGGGATTTAACACTCTGGCAAAGATCCCAGGGGATAGGTCAAATTTATGGCTAGGGAAGTTTTTAAAGGCCTGAAAAAAAGAAATAGCGAATTTTCAGATCCAGGTAACTATCAACAGAAGAGGTGCTTGAGTCCCTAGGAGGAAGGATCATGTATACTACCACGACATGTGATTGCCCCAGTTCTTCTCAAAGGTACACAATGACCATTTTCTTGAATGGCTATATAATGGAAAAAAGGGCATCTTCAGACATCTTGAGCGCTACTGAATCTATGGTCTCAGTTGACATTAATACCCAAAGACTCAAAGTATCATTATGGTCTTCCCACTAGAGTGGGAGCTTATGATGTCCGGGTGATAAATGAAGTCCAATTTATAGTAGGGCTACCAGATCTGGAGACACAGCCAGTGGTCACTTCTACAGTTTTTGAGGATATAATTGAAATTGGTCTATTTCACAGTTGGAGCGGTTATCACATCAGATTGTTGACCTCTGGGGTAAGAATTATCATAGTTGGAAAGGCCAAATGGAAACCTCTAAATCTGTTCCCTCAGCTAAGATAGAAAATTAAAAATTAATTGAATCCTGAATTCAGTGCTAACTAGTGCCACCATTGAAGACTGAGGGATTGGCAGGTGCTATTCCCTTTCATATCTCTATTTAATTCACCAGTCTGGACCTTGCAGGAACTGAATGGATCTTGAAAACTTAGACTACTACAAACTCAATCAAATAGTAGTTGTGATCATGGCTACTGTGCCAGATATGATACCATTGCTAGAGCTGATTAATAAGGCCTCATGTCCACGGTATACATGAGTATTAACATGGCAAACTTATTCTTTTTCATTCCAATTAGAAAAAATGAGCAAAACCAGTTTGCATTATGTAGACTAGGCAATAACATTCCCTCGTGATTTTGCCTGACAACTGTATTTACTCTTCTGTTCTTTATCATAATACAGTGTAAAGAGATCTGGATTGTCTGGACAGCCCATGGAATATCTCATTAAATTCATTACAATGATGACATTGTGCTGATCAGACAGAACAAGCAAAAGAGGGCTAATGTGCTAGAGCCTTGTTAGGACACATTGGTTCCAGACGATGAAGGATAAACTCAAGGCCAGGTGCAGTGGCTCATGCCTGTAATCCTAGCACTCTGGGAGGCTGAGATGGGTGGAGTGCTTGAGTCCACAAGTTCGAGACCAGCCTGAGCCAGAGTAAGACCCCCATCTCTACTAAAAATAGAAAAACTGAGGCAAGAGGATCGCTGGAGCCTAAGAGTTGGAGGCTGCTGTGAGCTATGAGACCACAACATTCTACCCAGGGCAATAGCTTGAGACTCTGTCTCGAAAAAAAAAAAAAAAAAAAAGAAGGAAGAAAAAAAAGATAAACTCTATGAATATCCAAAGACCTGCCACTTCAGTAAGGTTTTTTGGTGTCCTGTAGTCAGAGAATACTGGGACAAACATATGGGAAATCACGCCTCTCCTACCACAGGAAGTACAGCATCTTTGTCTCTGGTGGCAACACATTGTATCCCTAGGAACACCGCTCTATCCCATATACCTGGTGACAATGGAAGGCTGAAAGCCTGGAGTAGACCCAGAACAGATAGGGCTTTACAGCAGGTCTGGCTGATGGCTCAAGCGGTCCCACAATTAGGGCCATATGATCAGATGGGGGGGCTTTCATAGGACAAGCTGAAGGAAAGAAAAAGGGGGGAAAGGCTGAAGAAAGAGTCATCCATGAGTCATTTTGAAGCAGGTGTTGGCTGCATTACAGTCACATTCAAGGCTGACCTTGAAAGACAGTGGAGAGGGCTTTCCCCTGGGAGTTGCTTTAAGCAGCACACCTGGGTCACTCATTTGGTGTAGTAGGAAGAGTGGCCTGAAGCGAGAATACAGATCAATCCCTAGTCATTGGACAATGGGTTGGCTGGCTGAAACAAAAAGATTTCAGACTGCTGAAATAAAAAAGATTTGAAAGATTAGAGATCAGAGGTTTGAGGGAAAGGAATGTGGGCTGACATATGGGAGGAGATTTTTGCATCAAACGTTAATATTCACCAGAAAGTTCTTAGCATGAAAGAGGAATTAAATAACTGAGTAGACAGATGGCTGGACCTGACATTAGCTAGCTTTTGTCATCAGCCACTCTTTAACTGGCACAATAAACACATGGAAGAATTTGCTGTGGCATGGATGGAGATGATGTATGGAGTCGCTGCCTGGACTGTGACTTTTCAAGGCAGCCTAGTTACTGCTGGCTCTGAACATCCAGTCCATTGCCAACAGAGATCAGCACTGGAGTGTTGATAAGACACTGTTCTTCAAGGAGACCAGTTGGCTGCTTAGTGGCAAGTTGACTACATTGGGTCCCTCCCATCCTAGAAGGGCCAGTGGTTTGTTCTCAAGACAATGAGAACTCCAGCTATGGGTTTACATTTCCCACTTGCAGTCTCAGACAGCACCGCTATTTTGGGAGTTCTAGAAAGCCTTAAGCATGGGCACAGAATCTCATACAGAACAGCATCTGACCAGGGAATGGAGGTGTGGGGATAGGCTCATTACCATACAGACCACAGCACTCAGAAGCAGCTGACCTCACAGAACTCTGGGATAGTGAGGGCACCAGCTCAGAGGGGATACTCTGACAGGATAGAGTGCCATCCCTAAGGATGCATTATATTGATTAAATTAGAAATTTATGGTACTGCGACCCTAATAGGAAGAATACACAAGTCTGGGTATTCTAAGAGCTGGAAGCAGAAGTGGCCCCTCTTTCCATCATTTCTAGTGACCTGCTGAGGAATTTATACATTTTGTTCTTGCAACTCTGGACTCTCCCGGCTTGAAGTTTCTGGTTCCTAAATGGAATATACTAATGGCAGAGGATACAGCAGGGTCTCATTAAACTACAAGTTAGGGCTGCCACCAGGGCACTTTGGACTCTTTGAGTCTAGGGCCTAGCAGGTGAGAGGATTCACCATCTTACTAGGGATCATTGACCCTCCAGGAAGTTGGGCTGTTTTTTTTTTTTTTTTTGAGACAGAGCCTCACTTTGTTGCCCTCAGTAGAGTGCTGTGGTCTCACAGCTCACAGCAACCTCCAACTCTTGGGCTTAAGCGATTCTCTTACCTCAGCCTCCCAAGCAGCTGGGACTACAGGTGCCCACCACAATGTTTAGCTTTTTTTGTTGCAGTTGTCACTGCTGTTTTAACTGCTTTTGAAAAGTGTTAAAAATGCCTGCAATCCCAGCACTCCGGGAGGCTGAGGAGGGTGAATTGCCTGAACTCACAAGTTTAAGACCACTCCGAGCAAAAGTGAGACCCCATTTCTAAAAAAAATAGTGGGGCACTGTGGCGGGTGCCTGTAGTTCCAAATACTCCAGAGGCTGAGGCAAGAGAAATGCTTGAGCCCAAGAGTTTGAGGTTGCTGTGAGCTGTGATGCTCCGGCACTCTACCAAGGGTGGCAAAGTGAGATTCTGTCTCAAAACAAAAAAAAAAAAAAGAAAGAAAAAAGAAAAAGGAAAAAAGTTGGAAAATGGAAAAGCTGAAATAATGACAAGAGATTAGTGGTGAGTATGTCAAAGAGAAAAAGTTAATGCTAAGGAGTCTAATGCAGTGGAAAACCATAAACTAAAAACAGTGACAATTTCATGATTCAACTAGAAAGCTCAGCAAACCACGGACAAAGAAGATATTTAAAAAATTTAGTAGCCACTGAAGAAACCAAGGGGGTTTTCAAGAAACTTAATTTTAAAAAGCATTCTAATTCTGCTATTGGCACAGTATTCCCATTCTGCTATTGTGATGATGATGCTAATAATGAGAATGACAAGCATTAATAGCAATGCTTCATTAAGAGCTTACTAAGGGCCAGGAATTGAATTTAGTGCTTTATGAAAATTGGCTCATTTACTTAAATCCTCACAATATCCTAACCACTAGGGACTAATATTATCCCCACCCAAAAATTATTCGACTAAGAGAGACTAAGTTTATCTAACTTGAAGTCATAGAGCTAAAATCTAGCTGTCTTTCTCCAGGAATCATAATCTCGCCCAGTTGGCAATACCAACCATTTTATTATGAAATAAGAAAACTAATTTATTGAATACGATGGATTCATTTATGCAAAACCGAAACAATTTCTGGTTTTCCCCACCCCCATGAAGTTCCCTCTGTGTTACAGTCCTTTCCCTGCTCTTAGATAAATATTGGACAAATGACTCAGATTTTTATTCACTTTTATGTGATAAAAATTCCTCTGTTTATATTCAGATGCTATAAACAGCCCGTCCAGCTTAATACTTTCAGAAGATTTGGAGCTGAAAAAGTTTAAGAATCACTGCACAAGAGGAAATCAATCAGAACAAGGAATGAAACAAACAAATCTATTTTCATTCCAGTTATTTAACACTGTTTAAATCTGGAATAGCATGACAGAATAAAAAGAAAGTAACCGAGGAAGGAAATATTATTGTTACAGACACAAAGGCAAAATATGAGAAAAATGATGAGAACTAATCACAGGGTTCAGTTAGCTGTTTTCTTGTGAAATAATTACGCAGATACTCTACCAAAGTATTTGAAATGTTTTAGAGGTTCAGGTACATATGATGGAAATTTCTAACTGTTCCTGATGAATATAAAGGAATCCTCTAAAACTTGGAGATCTAATCCACTTTATTGAATGTGTAGCTTCCATATGATAAAGATGCCTGGTTTATCTAAGACCAACCATAACAGACAAGGTATCTCCAATCAATTTATTGCTAGGACCTTATTATTATTTTTTTTTTACATCAAACTAAAAGCAAACACAAGATAATAAATGTGATAGAATAACTGGGTAATTATTGTAAACATGGACCATGGAAGGATTTATCTGGGCAAGTGTGTGAATTACAATGATTAATAAGGTAGAATAAAAAGGCATTTACCAACATTAAAGAGAGAGATACATTGTTGAAAGCAAACATAAAGTCTAGAAAAAGACCCAATGTGTGGGATTTCAATACAATTAGAAAAGAATGGTTAATGCAAGAGTTGATGCTAGTTAATTATTTGGAAATTAAAATTCAACTTGTTATTTTTAAATTGCACATTCCCAAATTAATCTCAAAGTATAAATGCATTTAATGAAATAAAACTATAACAAATGATTTTAAAATATATTGATAAATACTTCTGTAAATCTAGAGTACTGGAGTCATTACATCAAAACTCAGAAAATATAAATAAAATAATGACAAAATAAAAGATTAGACAACATAAAAAGAGACAATTGTATAGCAAATTCTCATGAATTAAATTAAGATTTAAAAATTATTGGGAAATTGTTTTGACAATATTACAGATAAAATATAAATGTAATTAGTATTTTAGAAAACTGTCATGTACCAAACGCAAACATTTTCACCACAGAAAAGGGGGCAACTGTCACCACAAGCAATGACAATAGTGTATGAGAGCATTGTTACAGTTATGTAAGGAAATCAACATTTAAACCACCCAGTATAATTTTTTGCATATCAAATTTACTATGGTTGCAAAGAATGCTGACACACAGCTCTGGAAATGTGGGTGGACTGTATACCCTTACACGAGGCTTCTAGAAATGCAAATTGGTTCACTTTTGCCCTGCAATTTTCAATATATTTTGAAATTTCTAACTATGTCCAGATGCTTTGGCCTAGCATTTGCATTCTAGGAATGTTTTTCTGTTTGTTTGATTTTTTGAGATATTTTGATATAGAGTTTCACTTTGTCGCCCTGGGTAGAGTGCTGTGGCGTCACAGCTCACAGCAACCTCAGATTCCTGGGCTCAAGACATCCTCTTGCCTTAGCCTCCCAAGTATTTGGGACTACAGATGCCCACCACAATGCCCGGCTATTTTTTGTAGAGACAAGGTCTTGCTCTTGGTCTTGCTCTTGCTCTTGCTCTTGTGTTTATAGTCTTGAACTTGTGAGCTCAGTAATCCACCAGCCTCGGCCTCCCAAAGTGCTAGGATTACATGTGTGAGCCACCAGGCCTGGCCTAAGGAATGATTTTTAATCAGAGAAACATGCAAAGGAAAAGGGAGAGGATGTTTGTTAATACTATAAATATTTAGGGTTACATTTCTATACTTGAATACTGGTAAATACTCAATAAATCATAGTTCATTCATTTATACTACTGAGATCATTAACATGGTAAGGTATTTGTATTTTAAATGAGTATTTGCTTAGGATAAATTACTTGATGGTAACAACAGGTGTAGTAGGATTCTATTTTATATGAATGAAGTAGGATTCTATTTTATATAAATGAATAAATATATGTTCTAGGGTTTGGCCAAGAGCATCATATGAGAAGAATTGTGCCTTTTTGGGCACAGCCACATGTCATATCTACTTACTTTGGAGGCACAGAGCAAACATTTGGCCTTTCACATTGTGTTTTGGGCTGGCGACGAGTTTGCCCTTTGCGAGGTGTATAAATATATGTGACAGACAAGAATAGCCTTCCTCACCTCTCCCTAGGCCCATTAACAAGGATCATCATTATTTAACCCTCAGATCTCATTGCATTCAAAATGGAGGATTTCACATCCAACACTTGATGTGCACAAATACATAAACATGCAAAACTTCCCCTCTCCATGTTAGGGCAAATCATTAAGAAAAATGAGATACAGATAGTATCAGAGAGAAATGGGTAAAAGAACAGGAATATAGGAAACAGGAATGTTCTGTATAGGAATAAGGAGACAGAGGGTGCTGAGTCACCATAACTAAATAGAAGCTCTGCCTCTTCCTCCTCCACTTCCGTTTCCTCCTCCTCCTTGACTGGTTCCTGACAGCAACTACCACATTCAAGAATGAATTCTTCCAAACCCTGTACAAGAGTCTTTCCAGAAAGCTATACTCTTTCTCCCCTCTGCTGGTGTTAATTTCCTCAGTTTATTCCCTATGTTCTTTGTTTTCTTGCCTCAAGTTCCCTGTAGACTTGGGAGTTGTCTTCCAAGAAGCCTTCTGGGTCTGGGGAAGACCTGAATGAAGCCACTTTCAAAAACATGAAGCACAGACTACCTGTCACTAAAGCCACCACAGGACATCAAGGAAAAATTATGTTTATTGGGGCATGGCTGAACTGGGCACACCATGGAAAGGTTCCAGAAGCACTCCTCACCCCCGTAAAGTGCCTCATTTGTTAGGCCAAATGGAAACATTTGGGCAATGGTGAAGTACTGGAAGCTTCCTGGCCAGGAAGTGGCCTTGTAAGAAGAAGCCTCTGAGGCTTAGCAACTGGCATCAGTGTGTTTTTTGTGTACTAACACAGAAAGCTAAGCTAGCTCTCTGCTATAAGTGGGAGGAAATAAGCCTTGAGCAGCTTCTATTTAGTCCCCCCCTGCTCTGCTTTCAATGGGGTTATTATTTAGGAGTTGCTTATGCAAATCCTCCATTCACTAGTGCAACAAATATGTGTTGAGGCTCTTAACATATGAGGCTTGTTTCCATCCCTAGGGCTGCACCACTGAGCCCCCAGAGGTGGATCCTGGGTCTTCCTGCTCCTCTGGTCCTGCTCTTTCCCTCAGCCTGACCATGTTGCCAAAACCTCCTTTTCATGCGCTGCTCCCCACACATTTCTCAGGGTCTTTCAAAGCTGGCCCCACACCAACTAGAGGCTTGGACCTGGTGATCCTTCCATAGATCAGAGGAAAGGAAGCAGTGTCTGCTCATTTCCAGGGAGTCAAGATTTCCAAGAAGCAGCAACTAGGACTATCCACATCTCTGAGAGTGGACTGAGATCAGGGCTTCAAGGGCTCACTCATCCTCTAAGTTTCTGTTTAGATCTTGAACAAACTAACCCTACATTTTGCATTTAGCAGGTTCCATAGAAACGTGTTTCTCCTAGAAGAGAATACTATTGGAGCTTTAAAAATGATGAGTTGCACCTACATAGGTGAACATAAAAATTTTATTTTATGTATCAGTCCTTATGGAGTAATTTCATCTAGTTGTATTTACGTACTTTACAAAACGCACCTAAAACATTCATAACTCAAACATACCAATAAAAATTTCTTTAATACAGATTTGACCTGAAGCAGGATAGAGCCCCCCAATGTCAGCTATATTTGAGTATTTCAAAAGATAGACCCCCCCTTTTTTTTCTTTTGCTTTTTGTTTTGTAGAGATAAGTTCTCACTATGTTGTGCAGGCTGATCTTGAACTCTTGGCCTCCAGTGATCTGCCAGCCTTGGCCTCCTGAGTAACTGGGATTATAGGTGTAAGACACCCCTCACAGCAGGTGCCGTTTCTAATTTTCAGGGAAAGGTAGTCATAAGTCATTTCACCTGTCAGCATACCTGTGATCAAACATTTCCCTGTGGAAGTGGGCTTTCCAAATTCAAAATCTCATCTTCCCTTTGACCACCTTCTTGGCCCTGAGTTCATCATTCTCTCTGAGACTAAGCTGGATGGCTTTTATACTTTGCCCTGGACACCAGCATGGAATCAGCCAAGATTTCTGCCAAGTCTCCATGCCTATCTACAAGGCCAGACAGGCCCTGAGATATCCATTTCCATAATATCTGAAGAGTGTCCTGGGGAGATAATGTGTTATGACACTCAGGAATTGACCTTGGAATAGAATTTCTTCTCCATATCACTCTGCATTTAAAAAGTACCATTTCTACCAAGCTTCCTGAGTGACCTTCTAGAGCCTGTCAGCCCAGATCTCTGCACCTGTCCTGTGCAAATCGCAGCTCATAGAAATGGAAGGGCTGCTGCTCAGGGGACCTTGAGGAGGATGGGAAGATCTGCCCTTCTTATTAATTAAGCAGTATAAAGATGATAAATTTTAACTGTGTTAAAATTATTGTCACCCTTAAACTAGGATATGGTGATTTGGATTCCAAGCAGTATAAACTTTAGAAGGTGAAGCTGACATTTTGAAGTTGCTATCAGGATTTGTGAGAAGCTTAGCTGGGAGGCTTAAGAGACACAGAAGAGTCGAGTGACTAGATTTTAGTCTGAGTACCAGGGTGAATGGGGTGTCATTTATTAAGATAATGAGATAGAGGTTGGAGGAAGTTGGGGCTGGGTGTGGTGAAGGCTTCTGGGCTTTCTTCTTTTAGAAGAAAAAATGCTTTGATCTTGAAAGTGAAAATGTAGGAGCAGCCTTCAAAGTACACTCACTTGCAGCCCATTTCTAACTCCAAAAATCATCATTCTTAAAACCTTAGCAATCTATTCAATTATTTACAACCCCCTTTTTATCATCTAAAGCCACACTTTATACTTAATCCAATGTAATGAGAATAGAAAATGAGAAGGGAGGACACACAAAGGGAAGAGAACAGGGAGCCAGGACTTTCCAATTTAACATCATATTGGGCTGGTATTCTTTGTTCTGTTATTAAAACCTAATGATCATGCCCTATAATGCCTAGCATAGACTTTAAGTGTGATGAATAACTATTGACAGTACAATTCCTTAGTCCAAAATGTATATTTATAAAAGTTAATGGGTTCTCAGTATATAAATATTCATCTTGCACATGGATTTTTCTATTTGATTAAAACATTCTGAAAACAAGAATTTGTGAGCATCAATCAGCTGATAACACGACCTGGAATGAGTTCTAGGTTTGAAGTTAGAGCTGATTTTGAATCCTGTGGTTATATTACTTAACTTCTCCGAGCCTGTTTCCTTCTGTATAAGAAAAGGTACAATAACACAATTATAAGAGGGACTTTACCTAACAAATGTGATCAGTGTAACCTGGTTCTTTGTACCCTCAACGAATCCCCCACAATAGAAAAAAAAAAAAAAGGTACAATGACGATTGTCCCTGCTTACATGGTTATTATGAGGATTAAATGAAATTTCTATGTCAAGCAACTCAGAAAAGATGGGACAAACTACTGAGAGGTTCAGGTATTCCGGAAAATATTTTTCCTCCTCTACAGAATGCAAGTAAAGGTTTGAGTCTTCAGAGTCCCAGCACCACGGCATTTCAGAGCTAGGTAGACTGCGGGGCTGTCCAGAGTCTAAATATGGCGCCTTGGCATATTGAATGTTTTAAGCTGAAGGGAATTGAGAAACAGTACAGGGAAGTCTCTGAACTTCCCCACCCTTCTCCCCCAAAGCAGCTTAGGAAACCATTGTGTGAGACCTGCCCTCCCTATATGTGGAGGAAAGGAGCATCCTGACCTTTGAAGGCAGAGGAACATAGATAGGAAACTGCACAGATGGGCCTTGCTGTCCTCCAGTTTATCACCACTAGATTATATTCTTTGTCCCGTCAGGGTTTTCCACAACTCTCTACCCTTCATCAAACCTACCATGAAAAATACTCATACTGGACTGTTCCTTTGGGTTTTCATTGCTTTATGAAGGCTCTCATGTCATATAAAACTTAAATTAAATGCATTTGTATGCTTTTCTCTTGTTAATCTGTCTTTTGCCCCAGGGACCTCAGCCAATGAACTCAAGATGGATAGAAGGAAAAATATTTTTCCTCCTCTACAGAGTGCAAGTAAAGGTTTGAGGCTTTGGTGTCCCAGCACCACAGCATTTCAGAGCTAGGTAGACTCTGGGGCTGTCCAGCCAAGTGAAGCCTTGAAGAGTTTGGGAGTTGCATGCTTTTAATTGACAGAGGAGCCCTAGCAGAGCCTCTGGGTCCCCACCAGTAGTCATGGACCTGTCCCTGTCCCATCCCCCTGCCTCCTGGGGCTCCCCATGCAATTCTGGGCACCTATTTCTCTTTACCTGAGAAGGGTGCTGGAGACCCTCCAGGGTGTGAGAGCAGAGGATGCCTGGGGAACCTTGGGAGGTTTATGTGCAGGCCCAGAGTCAGGGGCAGGAGAATAGGAAGTAGGAGCATTTTATAAAACTGGCAGACAACAGAAAGCAGAGCCTGGGAAAAAACTTCTGTTCAGGGCCTCTGCGTTGGTGGCCTCCCCAGGTCTCACTTGGACCTCAACTGCCGAGTGAGCTGTGCTCACCCTTCTCTTCCCAGGTGTAGCTCCCCAAAATGCTCCCCTCATCTGCTGTCTGAGTCTGGTATCCTCCCAGAGGTCCCATGTTTAACTATCTCTCTTCTTTCTCCTCACCAATGCTTGTATTTTTGTAGAAATTCTCATTTTTAAAAGCTTCTCTTAAAAATAAAATTTAACGTTATGGCGGGTGCCTGTAGTCCCAGCTACTTGGGAGGCTGAGGCAAGGGAACTGCTTGAGCCCAAGAGTTTGAGGTTGCTGTGAGCTGTGATGCCACAGCACTCTTCCCAGGGTGACAGCTTGAGACTCTGTCTCAAAAAAAATTAAAAAAAAAATAAAAAATAAATAAATAAAATTTAAACAACCATTAAGAAGTATTTAGTTTATCCTTGGCTGGGGCAGTATTTGCATCTCAGCATAGGTTACTTGTTAACCTAGAGGGCTAAATCATTAATTACTAAATTGCTAGGTTTGGAGGTAATAGGTGTTGGATGAGAGAATTTTCCAGATACATGAATTCATCTAGTGCTTCTCCTGATTGTGATCATCATCATCATCATCATTCCTGATGTTTATTGAGCACTTACATATTAATTTTCTATTGCTGCATTAAAAATTATCACAAACCTAGGGGCTTGAAACAATACCTATTTATTTATTTATTTATTTATTTATTGGTTTTTTTGTTTTTGTTTTTTTTTAGAATAACCATTTATTAATTCCTGGTTTCTGGAAGACAGGGGCCAAGCATGGATGACAGGGTTTCCCAGGCTGTAATAAATGTATCTCTTTTTCTGGAGCTTAGCATCTTCTTTTAAGCTCACATGGTTTTGGCAGGTTTTGGTTTCTTGTGGCTGTAGGACTGAGGTCCTTCTCTTGCTGGCTGTCCAGCTCCTAGAGGCTGCCCACAGTTCCTTCCCAGGTGACCACCTCTATAGTCCCCCTCACACTATGCATCTCTCTGATTTCAAGAAAGGCTTGGCCTAATAGGTCAGGCCCATCTGAATAATCTGTTTGATTAATGCAAAGTTGATTTATAAGAAACCTAACTGTGGGAGCAATATCCCACCATATTCACAAGTTCTGCTGGCACCCAAGGGGAGGGGACTATATGATGTGTGTACAACAGGGGGAGGGAATCTTAGGGGCTGACTTAGAATTCTGCCTACACAACTCACTATGTGTCAGGGGCTGTACTTAGGATGAAGGTACCAATATTAGCTGCACTTTAAACATAGGAAAACTGAAGCCCAGATCATTTAAATAACTTGACTAAGGTCACTACCTAGAATTTTGCACAGTACAAATGTCTTTTTGTGTATTTATGTGGAAGTTTAGCACAATATAGTAAAAATAGTAGGTGCTTTGTGGATTTAAAACAAATGGCACCAGCTCCCTGGTCCCTGTGAGCCATGCTACCCCATCTAGTAGCGTGTGCTGATCACTAAATCATTTATCCAGCAAGCACACAGTATTGCTGTTAAGTGCCACATAAGTGCCACTACAATTTGGTTAATGCCAGACTGCATATATGACAGAGGTCTGATAAGATTATAATAAAGCAGAAAAATTCCTAGTAACTAGTGATGTCATAGCTGTCATAATGTTGCACTGCAGCACATCTATGGTGATGCTGGTTTAAACAAACCTACTATACTGCCTGTCATATAAAAATATAGCACAACGATCATGTGCAGTATACAGTACTTGACAGTGATAATAAATGACTATGTTACCAGTGTCTATATTTACTATATTTTACTCTTGTTGTTATTTTAGAGTGTACTCCTACTTACAAAACAAGTTAACTGCCTTAAGCAAGTCCTTCAGGAAGTATTCCAGAAAAGGGCATTGTTTATATCTGTGATGACAACCCTAGGCATTACTGCCCCTAAAGACCTTCCAGGGTGACAAGATGCAGAGGTGGAAGATGGTGCTCTTGATGACCCTGACCCTATGTTGGCCCAGGCTAATGTGTGTGTTGTGTCTTAGTGTTAACAAAAAAGTTTATAAAATAAAAAAAAATTAAACATATGGGAAAGCTCCCTTCCCTGGTTAGAAATTATTGGCCCAGGTCCAGTTACAGTTTGCATTCTCAGAAGCACAATCCCCTTGTGCTCCTGGACCTGAGAAATGGCTAGGGAGTGGCCATGACATTTCAAAGTCTAGAATCTGTGTGCTAAACACTACGTTGGCGGGGTCAGATATATTGAGCTGGGTTGATAGGGAGCTAACCAGTGTAAATATGTGGAGCTCAAAAATACAGTATAAATACATTTGGTATTGGTAGTCGGTTTTAATGACCATACATGAAATGTGACTTCATAAAGCAATGGAGCATAAGAAAAGCAATTTTATTAAACTATACTATATGTACGTATGCATCACCTGACTAAAAGACCAACTAAACATCACAGTTCATCCAATGCCTGGACTTTGGGGGATGGGCAGCTGGTATGAGAGGATCGTTTTTATACTGTACTGTACTGTACTGCTCCAAGACCAACAGGGTTTCTATGAATAAAAAGTCTTCTTAAACAGCCAGCAAAGCTGATGGTAAGCAGGCTAACGATGTCAATAATAGTCCATATCATGTGTGTCTAATTCTGTCAGCAGAATATAGACGTTGTGCAAAACTGCCAGTTTCCTTAAGCTTTTTACTGTCTTTTTGCTAAGCCTCTGTGGCAACTCTAGCCGTAGTGCCAGAAGCCAAGAGGGTCAGGGAAAAGAGAGGTTGAGAAACAGAAGGGTCTTTGGGGAAAGAGAGGCCTGTCCTGCTTATTGCTGTGTCTGGTCTTCCACTTGCTTCTTCTCTAAGAGAAAATCATTTCCCTACTTTGCTTTTCTCTCCATATGTAAATGGTCAGTAGCTACTGAGGGGTGCTTCATCTGAACAGGCCTGGATTGAAGCAAAATGGAAAATGGGACTGGTGTCCCCCAAGAAGTGAATCACTTCAGCGTGCATGGTCCCCTGCCCGGGGCCCCGGGGCTAATCAACATTAACCTCGTTGGCAGTAGGTCTCCTCAGGCCCAACCCTTAAAGACTTAACTAAGTATCTTCAATAAGCAACAGTCTGAGGCAAGTAGGAGTGAATAATGGAAACCTAAGTCGGGAGATTTTTTTTTTTTTATTCTACTTGGTTAATTCATGGTTCAATATGTGGGTACAATTGGTACCACTTTTGGATCTGTATCCCAGACAAAAAATATAATAACGTGATATGCTGTGTTTAAAGGAATATGAGTGTTCTATTATCATTATTTATCTAATTTTAAAAAAGCAATAAAACAAAAAGCACACACACAGTGTTGGCAAGACAACCAAGTTTTACTTAAATTATCCTATTACTGTTCTTGATAAACATATTTTTGAAAAAGCCAATATTTCGAGTCTTATTTCAATAACTGGTTACAACAGTTTTATTTCTGCGGATAGGTGCATTTCTCTTTTCATAAGAAGAAAATAAGAGAAAGGGTTACGTAAGGGTTTCCCAGGCAAAATGGTGGAATAAATGTGATATTTAAAGTATGACCATCAATATCAGGAATCCCTCTGGTGTGCTTAGAACTTAAAATATTTAGGTTTCAAAATTAGAAGACAATTATACAGAAATAAAGTGTGCGGCAAGGAGCTCTGATGTTAAATATGCTCATCTTTAGAGACAGTTAGGATAATAACCTGGCCCTGTGCAGAGAGGACAGACTTGGCTGATAACTCCCATTGAGCACTGGGAAAGGATTTGCAGGGAAAACAATAGTGTGAGATCTGTTTGGTTTAGCAAAGGGACACAGGGATTTGCACTGACTTCTCCTAGCAGAGTGACCTCAGTGTTTTGCATCCTCTTGCGTCAATGAAGCAGGAAGCTCTTAGGCAACATTTGTCTGCTTTTCAGTCTCATCTGGGTTGTTCCGCAGCCTCAGCTTTGTTTCTAGCCTCTGCTTCCATTCTTCTCTGAGCCTGAAAATAGAAACAGAATGCCTACAGATGGGGCTTTCTTCTCCATGGCTGAAGGCTCAGAGAAACTTCCTTACCTCCCACCACTGTCCCTGCAAAGTAAATGTAAACAGACTCATGGTTCCATTAAAGGTATTCTAATCTTCATCCTCTCAATTTTCCTTTGAAAGCTCAGTATCTTTAAAGTCAAAAAGAATAAACCTGTAAATCTAGAGTTCTTTATACACCAAAACTATCTTTCAAAAACAGAGGTGGGCTGGGCACAGTGACTCATGCCTATAATCCCAGCACTCTGGGAGGCCAAGCCAGGTGAATAGCCTGAGCTCAGGAGTTTAAGACCAGCCTGAGCAAGAGTGAGACCCCTTCTCTAGTAAAAATAGAAAAACCAGCCAGGCATTGTGGTGGGCAGCTGTAGTCCCAGGTATTCGGGGGGCTGAGACAAGAGGGTCATTAGAGCCCAACAGTTTGAGGTTGGTGTGAGCTATGATGCCATGGCACTCTATCCATGACACAGAGTGAGACTGTCTCAAAAAACAAACAAACAAACAACAACAACAAAAAACAGAGATGAAAGAAGTCATTTTTATCAACAAGACACCTGCACTCAAATGTTTATTGAAGCACAATTCACAATTGCAAAGATGTGGAATCAACCCAAGTGCCCACCAGTTCATAAGTGGATTAATTGAATGTGATATATGTATACCATGGAGTACAACTCAGCATAAAAAGAAATAAATCAATGTCTTTTTCGGCAATGTGGAGTATCTCAAGAATGGAAAAACAAACACCTATATGCTCTCTAATAATCTGGAACTAACTAATGGGGACTCATGGGCACAGAGAGAAGTAAAAGTCATTAGAAATTAAGAAGAGGGGAAGGAAAAGTTGGGGAGGGGTAAACATCTACTAACAGGTACAATAAACACTCTTCAGGTGACGGGCATGTTAACAGCCCTAACTTAAGCATTATAAAAGCTATTCATATAACAAAAACATTTGTACCCTCTTAAAATTTTGAAGTAAGTAAAGAAAAAACACCAAGTATGAAATAAAGATGATTTTAGACATACAAAAATTGAAAGAAATCACCACCAGACTGTCACTACACTACATATTAAAGGAAGTCCTTCAAGCAAAAGGAAAATGACACAAGATGGAATACGGGCCTACATAATGAGATGAAGAGCAACCAAAAAGCAATTCTATGGATACATGTAATCACTGTTTTCTTACTATTTAAATCTCTTTAAAAAATAATCAACTGTTGAAAGCAAATCTGTTAATGATGTATTGTGGCACTTATATATGGAAATAAAATTGTACTTTGTACAATAGCACAAAGGTCATGGAGAGGAATGGGAATATACCATTGTAAGGTTTTGTACTATACAGAAATGATAAAATATCACTTCAAGGTAGACTGTGATAAATTAAGGATATATAATATAAATCCTAAAGCAACTGCTAAAATAACCCAAAGAGATATATTTATTTAAAAGGCCAACAGAAGAGATAAAATAGAATCATAAAAAAATACTCAGTTAATCCAAAAGAAGGCAGAAAAAGAGAAAGGAGGCCAAGTGTGGTGGCTCATGGCTGTAATCCTAGCACTATGGGTGACTAAGGCCGGAGGATTGCTTGAGTCCAGACATTTTATTTTTCAGATTAATGTGAGAGTACAAACAATGAGGCTACAATGTTTGCATTTGTTAGGTAGAGTTCCTCTTGTAGCTGTGTTCTGCACCCAAGAGGTGTGCCATATACTGTTACAATGAACTCATTATGCGGGTTGAGTCCAGAAATTTGAGGTTGCAGTGAGGCAAAGAGCAATGATGATGACACTGCACTTCAGCCCAGGCAACAGGACAAGACCCTGACTCAAAACATAAATAACAAGCGAGAAAAGAAATACAGAACAAATGAGAGAAACAGGAGACCAAAAGTAAGATAGTAAAATTAAGTCAAATCATACCAATAACGTTAAATAATAAAATGGTATAAATAATCCATTAAAATGCAAAGATGGATGGGAGGGAAGAGGGTGGGTAGAGGGAGGGTAACTGGTGGGACCACATCTACGGTGCATTTCACAAGGGTACATGTTAAATTTACTAAGTGTAGAGTATAAATGTCTGAACCCAGTAACTAAGAACATGCAGTGAAGGCTATGTTAACCCGTTTGATGAAAATATTTCAAATAGTATATAAAACCAGCACATTGTACCCCATGATTACATTAATGTACACAGCTATGATTTAATAAAAATAAATAAATAAAACAAAGTACAAAAAAAAAAAGCAGTATCCAAATATATGCTGCCTACAAGAAATCTACTTTGAATATGAAGGCACAAATAGTCTAAAAGTAAAAGAATTAAAACAATTTCACGTTAACCCTAATCAAAGAGAGCTGCAATTGTTATAATAATAGCAGACAAAGTAGATTTCATAGCAACTAAGGTTACCAAAAAAAGAGGGTCATTTTGTAATAAGGGGGTCAATTCATCAGAAGGCTATGCCATGACAATCTCACACACTTGTGTACCTAATAACAGAACTTCAAAATACCCGAAGCAAAGTGATCGAATGGCAAGGAGAAACAGACAAACCTGCAATTATAGTCAGAGAATTCAGAACCCATCTTTCAATAATCAAACACAAGTGTGCAAAAAATCAATAAGGGTTTAAAACACATGAATAGCATTATCAACCAACTTGACATAATCGACATTTAAAGAACATTCACCCCAACAACAGCAGCAGAACACACATTCTTTTCTTTTCTTCTTTGACATAGAGTCTCACTCTGTGTCCTGGTTAGAGTGCTGTGGCTTCATAGTTCACAGCAACCTCAAACTCTTGGGTTCAAGCAGTTCCCTTGCCTCAGCCTCCCAAGTAGCTGGGACTACAGGCACCTGTCACATCGCCCAGCTAATTTTTTCTATTTTTATTAGAGATGGGGTCTCGCTCTTGCTAAGGCTGGTCTTGAACTCCTGAGCTCAAGCAATTTGCCTGCCTCACCTCACAGAGTGCTAGGATTACAGGTAGCTACCACACCTAGCCTTCTTTTCAAATGTACATGGAATATTTAGTGGAATAAAAAATATTCTAGGCTATAAAACAGGTCTCAATAAATTTAAAAGAATTTAATTTATGCAAAGTATAATCTATCCAGAAAGCTATCTGGAATAGCACCTACATATTTTGAAATTAAAGAACACAATTCTAAATAACCCATAAATTAAAGAAAGAATCAGAAATTAAAAGAAAAAATCAATTGTAATAACATCACAAATGTGAAATGGGGATAAATCTGACAAAAGATACATATACAACTTGTGTACTGAAACTGTTGAAAGAAACGTTGAAAGAAATTAAAGTAGAACTAAATAAAGGGAGAAATACATTATATTCACATATCAGAGACTCTAAATATTGTTAGGATGTCAATTCTCCTTAAATTGATCCATAAATTCAATTCTATCCAATCAAACCCAGTATGCTGTTTTTAACAACAGAAATTGACAAGTTATTAAAAAATTCATATGGACCTAATATGACAACTTTGAAAAAGAAGAACAGGTTGTAAGACTTACACCACCACCTACCTTCAACAAGAATTATTATAAATGTAAGCAGTCAAAACAGCATGTCATTGGTGCCAATGGACAAATAGATCAATGGAACAGAAAGAAAGCCCCCACATAGACCTACACATGTATCAGGAATTGATTTTCAACAAAAGTGCAAAGGTAATGCAGTAGAAAAAGGATAGTCTTTTCAACAAGTGGTGCTGGAATCACTGGATAATTCATATCTCACATTTAATTAAAAAATTAAGTCAAAATGAATTATTATGTAAATATAAAACTTAAAACTATAACTTCTAGAAATAAAACCTAGAAGAAGATAATCTTTGCATCCTTGAAATCGGCAAAGATAAACACCAAAAGCAAAATTCATAAAAGAGATTTCTTTATAAATTGGACTTGATCAAAATTGGGAACTTTCCTGCCAAAGAATAAACCCAAAGAAAGTAAAAAGAAGATAAGAATAAAGATGAGAGAAGAAACTAGTGAAATAGTTCTTATCTCATTAAGGGGATAGGATATCAATTCAAAAAGTAAAAAAAGAATAAAAAGAAATAGAGAAAAGGGGAAATAAAACACTCTAAGTAACTAATATGGTAGAAACAAATCAATTGTAATAAATGTAATTCACCAGTTAACGACTAAAATACTGTATGTCACATTAAAAAATCACATAATTCAACTACATGCGGTTCAAAAAAGACACACTTAAATGATAAAGACAAAAGCAAATTGAAAATAAAAAGAGGAAAAAAAGCCATACAAGGCAAATATTAATAGAAACAAAGTTTGTTAATAGCTGATAAAAAGACTTTCAAACAAAGGGATAATGAAAGTCACTGCCTAATGATGAGAAGGTTCACTTCCCCATGAAAAAATTACACTTTTAAACAGGTATGCAGCTAATACCCTCAAAATATACACAGAGAAAATTAATGGAACTATGAAGAGGTATTGAGGAGGAAGAACTGTATTCTTTTTCTTGCAAGATAATATTTTAACAATAACCTTTATTATAGAAGATTAGCGCCCCCTGTAACTATTCCCAGCTTTAGCAACTCATAGCTAATTTTGGTTATCACATCACGCTTCCACTGCATTTTAAACAAAATAACTATAATTAGCTATTTTATTCTTAAAAAATAAAAACTCCTTTTCAAAAAAGAAACTACCTGGCTATCATCAGACTTAAAAAATTAGCCAGAGGTACCTGATGTCATCAAATATTTAGTTCACAATTCCCTGATTGTCTTATGATTTTTAGTAGTTTGGTTAAATCAGGATGGAAACAAAGCATGTACACTTTTACTTGTTGCTATACCTTTTATGTTTCTTTTAATATGTAAATTCTCCTTCATCTTTCCCCTTCCTTTGCGATTTTTTAAAAGCCAGATTACTTGAGAGAGCTTGCACAGTTTGGATTTTGCTGACTGTATTCCTGTGGGATTTTAACCTAGTCCTCTGTCTCTTGTATATTCTGTTAACTGCAGGGTAAAATGAGAGGCTTGATTAGATTGAGGTTCTTTTTTTTTTTTTTTTTTTTTTTTTTCTTTTTGAGACAGTCTCATTATTTCTCCCTTGGTAGAGTGCTGTGGAGTCACAGCTCACAGCAACCTCAGACTCCTGGGCTTAGGCGAGTCTCTTGCCTCAGCCTCCCAAGTAGCTGGGACAACAGGCACCGGCCACAACGCCCGGCTATTTCTGTTGTGTTGTTGTTGCGGTTGTCACTGTTGTTTAGCAGACCCCAGCTGGGTTCAAAACCACCAGCCCTGGTGTATGTGGCCGGTGCCCCACTCACTGAGCTACAGTGCAGAGCCAGATTCAGGTTCTTTTTTTTTCACCCTTCACAAGTGATATGATGGACAGCCATCCTATCTGTCAGGCTTTATCTCTTTTTTTGATATTAGCAGACATTGATGATCATTGCTTAGATCCAGTTTTCATTAGATGTCACCAAGTGTTGGTACCTATTTCTGTCCATCCCTTTGCATGTGTGTTTGGAGTCTGCATCAGTGGAGGAGGCGTGAAGTCACCACCACTAAAAAACAGAACCCTGGGCAGGAAGGGTGTGGGGAAGACTCTGGCAGACTTACCCCCCAGTCCAGAAGCAAAAGAATGAGGGTACCCAGCGGGGGAAGGGGTCTGCTGGGGGAGGAGAGTTAGTGGGGTGGGGGGCACAGGAGATCATCCAGTCCGGAGGGAACCCAGGAATGGGGGACAGAGTCCCAGCGCAGAGTGGGCTGGCAGCAAGGACCCACATGACAGCCAATTCCCTGGTGTTGCACACGCATAGCCAGTCACAGCACTGCAGTAGGGACTTGGAAGAATACAGGATAAGCATGTTCACACGTTCACAGAAGACCTCTGTTCACAAGCTCTTACTCTGCCTCAGGAACCATTTCTTCTGCCTAGAACGCTCTTCTCCACCCTCCCCCTTCCGCCCGGCTCTCTTTTCCCTGAAAGATGTCCTGGGGGCACGAGGGGGGCACAGTGCTAGATACCTGGGGCTGGACTTTGGGGCGTGGGCCGTCACCCCAGCACGCCTCACACCAGCAAGGCAAGCAGCTGCAGCCCCAGGGCCAAGTGAACCAGCGCTGACGTGGGAGCCCCAAGGGACCACAGAGAGGAACACCGACCCTGCAGCGTGCAGACGGGGGACGGCGGCATCTGTGCAGGCCCCCCCGGCCAATTCCAAAACGGGGCAACATCATGCACACCCCTGCTCACGTCAGTAGCTGAGAAGCTTCATCTAGGGTGAGAGAAAGGCCCAGGGCACGCGCTCTGGCTGCTGTCAAAGGGCAGCGGCTCTCCACCACCCGCTTTTACCTCTCTTAGTGTCTGTTTCTCCCTGATAAAAATAACCAGGAAATGCCGAGGCCCGGAGGCCCGAGGCCCCGAGGGCGGGACGCTGCTCCCCTCGCTCTCGCCCCGCCCACTCCTGCCTCTTGTTCTGGTTTTTCTCTCTAAGCAATGTCTTCCTTTGGTATTTTTTGGCTACTGCATTAGATTCTGGATTACCCGGGAGAACAGAAGAGGGAGTAGATGTGCCGTTCCTGAGCCCTGACCCTGGCCAGGCACCGTGCTGGGTGCTTTAGGTACATTTTCCTATTTAAGCCTCCGAACAGCCTAGTGATCTGGGGCCATCTCTTCCACTTTGTGAAGGGACAACTGAGAGCAGTGACCAGAGCAGAGGCCCACTGGGCTATCCGGTTCTGATCGGAGGACGGGGAGAGGATAAATAAGTTAAGGTGTTCTGCCATATCCCCCAACCAGATTTCCTTGTGGTCTTGTTTTATATGCATAGATAGATGCCCTATACGCGTATACGCCTGTGTGTGTATGTGTGTGAATGTGTTAACAAACGGTAGGATTTATTTCACAGCTTATTTGCTCATACCTTGGCCTCTCTCGGAGCCTTGTCTGGGGAAATCAATTTTGCTTTTACAAAACAAACTAGGTGACAATGATGTGTCAGTGAAGGTTCACTTATTGTCATGAATAAGTGACATCTGTGGTGCAGATGTTGGCAGGGGAGTAGTTGTATATGTGTGGGTGGCAGAGGGTAAATAGGAACTCTTCGTACCTTCTGCTCAGTTTTGCTGTGAACCTAAAACCGCCCTAAAAAATAACACCCATTTAAAAAAACGAATTAATCTAAAAAGTAGAGAAACAAGCCACATACTTCCTCAGTGCGCTTCTTCCCAGACGATGCTCCTCTGATTCTCGGTAGCAAGTCTGTTTGCCAATCTCCCTTTCCCAGAAGCGTTTGAGCTCATGACAAGTGTTCCGGCAGAAGACCTCCCGGCGAGTGTACTGATTGTTCATCCCCTGGAAAAGAAAAGGATGGCTGACACCCTGTAAAACAAGATCCCTTGGACTTTGCAGGGTGTAGACATCTGTCTGAATCCAGACCCTGTCATTACAAGAGGGGATGGTGGACAGCCACAGAACCTCTATGAGTAAGAGGACACGTGTGGCCCCGGGGCCTGCTGCTGCTGGCCATCAGGACACAGAGAGATGTGAGCAGAAAAGTGGCCCATAGGTGCTGGAGCAGGTGCCACGGACAGGCACTTGGCAAACACCTCCGTCCTTCCTTCCCTCTCACAGGACAATCATTCTTAACCTTTTATCAGCAGGGAATGTGTGCCAGGCATTGTGTCCACCTTGGTCTGTTATATTATCACAACATCCACATGAGATAGGCATTACCTTCCTCAATTTATAGCTGAGACATCTGAGGAGTTACAAAACTTGCCTGTGGTCTCTCAACAATAACTGGCGAGGGCAGATTTCATACTGATGAAAGTTTCCAAGCCTTTACTAAAGGGGTTTGTCATAGAAGATGGTTCAAGGGCCTGACACACCCAGAGCAAACTTCATGGAGGCACATGCTTGTGCGTGCGCACACATAGGTGGGTTCTGTGTGCGGAATGACAGGTCAGACTCACCTTATGCCAACTTTTTTCCATGAAGAAACTCTGCTCAGCCGTCAGATCTAAGTGAACCCACTAGAAGGTCAAGAGCAAAGACTACAGGTGCTCCTGTCTGTGGCTGGGGCCCCTGCAGAGGGGGGTGGGGAAATGTGAGCCTGGGAGAGTTGGCTTGGCTTCCCCTGAGCGGGATGGGCCCTGATTGCAGGGATGGCTGTCTGTGGGGTAGTGGTGGGTCCAGATCGGCATATTACAAGATGTTCTGGGAGACAAGACTGGAGGGGCAAGGGCGGACACAGTGGGGGGACTCAGGGAGAAGCTGTGACCAGGGTGGGAGGGGTGAGATGACTAAGAGTGGGCAGCCTCCCAAGGGACCTGGAAGTCACTTCCCACAATCCAGTGGACAGTGAAGGAAGGGATATCAGTGAAGACCCCTGGTCGTGCCTGATGCATGGGAGGAGGGATGTGGAGAGCCGCTGGGAGGGACCTTGAGTAGCAATGAGGGTTTGAGTTGCCTGGGTGCCAACACCTAGGGGAAGCACCGAGGGGACACCTGATCATTGTCAGCCTGGAACTCAGCTTGGAGGTGTGAGCCATAGCTCATTCAGAGAGGGTCGGGGGGAAGGAGAAGAGTCTGAGGCCAGATGTCCTGGAACACTCCAGACCTGTGTTACCACTGCCTCGACGTACCTTCTGTTTGTCACATAAATTCTCATAGCCTCTATCTCCTCATCTTTACAATTTCTCTGAAGATCAAATTTGTGATCATCATAAATGTGAAATGGTTTGGCAGTTTATAAAGTTCTGAATAAATATAACCATGAGCTTGGTCTTGGCCTCTGGTTTTCTGGCTGTTGTCTGGCATAAAGACACCATCAGCTGAAGTTCAGTGAATGTCACTGAAAGCACAAATAAGTGTTAATCTCCTTTATTTCATAATATTAAGTATTTGGCTTCCTGGGTATATGACTGAGATTCATTTGTCTCTGTCCCTGGTCTGTTGGCCACCATTTAGGACTGCTTAGATGACAGGGCAGAGTCTATTCTTAGGTCAAACAGCAAAACCACCTCCCTCTGAGGAGCACGCTCAGGGGCACATTTGGTAAGAGCTTTTGTCCTGTGTCCATTCCTCTGTGCCACATCGGAGGGGAGCCTTGCTGCACACACTCACTGGGAGTGTCCCCTGTGGGACTGACATTCATGTCTACCTCCCTTTCATCATGTTATTTTACAAACTAAACAGCGGCTTTGCTGGAAGATGCTGGAAACACAATACTAAAAACAAGTAAGACATTTTGAAAAATGTGTTTGATTTTTAGACAAACTATAATATCTTGTTTAGTCATTGTTCTCACCATGAACAAAACTGTAGCAGCTGTTATCACCAGTCTTGTGCCCTTAAGGAAACAAAATTAATGACAACTTTCGAAATACACTTTTAGGAAAACATAAAAATAAGGCAGAAGGAGGGAATTAAGGTACTGTGACCCTTCACCTCTAAGGGCTGACCCTGGGATAAGACAGCATCCCTCCTGAGATGACTCCAGGTATAAGAGAGAGTGAGGTGAGTACAAAGAGTCCCCTGTCTAAGGGTCTGAGTGCTTCCTAGGGGAATGGACACGCAGTGTGAGTGGTTGTGCTGATAACAGCCCTGCAGAGTTGGGAGTCACAGAAGGTAATTAGGGCCTGTCTGAGGTTGAAGAAATGTTCTGTATCTTGTTTATAGTGATGATTATGTAGCGGTACCAATCCTTAAAACTTATCAAACTCCACACTTAAAATGGGTGAACTATATTGTACCTAATTATACCTCAATAAACAGACGGGAAGTATTTCTTCCACCTTTGGACTATAGGGTTATCCAAGTTCCCTGGCCCTCACCTGCTGGGACTCTGCTAGTAATTTACCCTTAGGGTTACTTCGCAGGTAACATGTAACGTGTTTCTGTGTTTGCGTTTTGGTTTCTTGGTGTCTGAAGTGAGCACAACTGCTGCTCCTTGAAGAAGCATGATGAGGAGATTAGGATTACTTGGAAAGTCCTTAGGATACAGGGCACTGTCCTTGATAAATAAACAGCTCTATTCTTCTGTGTCTCCTCAGCCAAGAGCACCACCCAATCTGGTGTTTTAGAGAATCAGGACTACTGCTCAATCACCACCAATTTGGGAAAGCTATAATAACCTCAGTGACAATTATGAATTTTACTTCACACAGTTAATCAATTAATGCTTAAAGAGAACTACAGCATGCCGTGATGTGCAGACATCAGATCTGCTGAATTTTTGCCATCTGAGAGGCTCTAGTGCTGCACAAGGAGCCTCCTAGTGTTCAGTGAGCCAACTGCAACAAAGGAGCACTGCCCCTCAGAGCCTGACACTGCCAACAATCTCATTTCCCAAGTCTTGGGTTGCTCAGGGTATGAAACCCAAATGGAGAAATCTGAGAGCTGTTTTTCTAAAAAAGAGTTCTGGCTTATTTTGACTCGGCTACAGCGGCTACATACCGGACCATTCATCATACCAGTGTACTGCTTGCATATCTGATACCTCTTTTATAGCAACTGTTTGTGATTATTTTTCACATTTCAAAAAGTATGTCATTACTTTTTACATTTTTATGTAAATGTAATAGAAGGGGCTGGGTGCAGTGGCTCATGCTATTTATTCATCAAGGACAATATCTTTGTTTCCTAAGGACTTTCCCGATACTGATAGTCTCCTAGGACTTTGGGAGGCTGAGGTGGGTGGATTGCTTGAGCTCAGGAGTTTGAGACCAGCCTGGGCAAGAGCAAGACCTCTTCTTTACAAAAAATAGAAAAAAAAGTAGCCAGGTGTTGTGGTGCACACCTGTAATCCCAGCTCCATGGGAGACTGAGGCAGGAGGATCTCTTGAGCCTAGGAATTTAAGGTTGTTGTGAGCTATGATGACACCATTGCACTCCACTGGGGCAACAGAGTGAAACTCTGCTGAAGAAGAAGGAAAAGGTGTGGAGGGGGGGCGGAATAAGAAGGGGCAGAGGGGGAGAAGAGAGGAGGGGGAGAGGAGAGCAGAAATAGAACAGAAGGGCTTCAGTTACAGGTAAAATTGGGGAAGCATGCTCTAACTTGTCCCTCCTGAGAGCATAGTTCAGGACAGAATGCAGGGTGCAGCTGTTTGAGGTTTCTTTAAAGTAAATGGTAGCAAGTTGACTAGAAAAGAAAACCAGAACTCCAGTTACCACTGAATGGCATTAACTTCCATTTTTATTCATGTATCCCCGCTTGGGTTCAAGGCAACCAGAAACCCAGAAGTGGGAACATGGACAGATAGAGCTCCACGAAATCCTCTCATTCTAGGAGGAAAGGACACTTAATGCTCAAAGACTAAGGACAACACTTGATTGTCCGTGAACTTCCAAGGTGAAGGAGGTGTGGTGATAACTGAATCAAATGGCAACTTGACCCACAGAGACACAAAATCCTGAGGGCAGAGAGTTTTGCTCTCTGAAGGAAGGCTGTGGCCTCTGGAGGGGGAAGGTGACCCTGGCTGCTTATTTTCTATCTTGGTCTCCTTGGTACTTGGGCCAGATGTAAGTGCAGTTACAGAGAGTGTGCAGCAGAACTGGGAAACTAAAGTTCTAGATTTCTGGCCAAAAGAATGAAAAAGAGGACTCCAGAGAATTGCAAAATAGCAAAATACCAGAAACAGCTTGGAGGGGAGCAAGCCTCAGAAAGAGACGCCTGGATGGTTGCAGCTGTGCATGTGCGGCTCTGATCTCAAACTGTACACCAAAGACTTTCCAAACTAAGGGATAGGCCCAGGTCATAGCCACCTATGGCATTACAAAGAATTTCAAAGGAAAGGACTTGGAAACCACAACTCACAGAAGGCTGGTTGGAACCTGAGGGCTGAACCCCATCACACGGATCCTCTGCTCAAACAAACAACAAAATCTGTATTCTCCAAAGGAGAAGACAAGGTTAAATTGCAAGAATTTAAAATGTCCAAGCTAGAACTCATAATTAAGGAAAACCTCAACAAGCCTGAGGAAAGAAAACCAACAGATGGCAATAAAAACCACACAGATATGATAATCTGACAAACTTAAAACATTATTGTAAAAATGCTCTAAGAAATGAGGCAAACACTCTAAAAGTGAAATGGAAGAGAGCAATTAATAAGTTGGGCTTCATCAAAGTCAAAAACTTATGCTCTACAAAAGACATAAGGGAATGAAAAGACAAGGGACAAACTGAGAAAAAAATTGCAAATCACATATATGTCAAAGGACTTTTATCCAGAATGTAAGAAGGACCCTCACCACTCATCAGTAAGAAAACAACCTAACTGGGAAAGCACTTACACAGACATTTCACTGAAGGGGATACACAGATATAAAATAAATAGATCAAAAGATATTGAACATCATTAGCCATTAGGGAAATGAAAACTACAAACGTGTAGAGATATCACTGCATTCCTTTGAGAATAGCCAAGATAAAAAACAGACAAGTGCTAGAGAGGACTGGTGTGGAGCAAGTGAAACTTTCATACATTGCTGAAGGAATGCAAAGTGGTACAGGTATTATTCTGGAAAACAGCTTGGCATTTCTTTATAAAGTTACTGAAACATGTGCACACTATTTCACACGGCAATTCCGCTCTTAGATATTTAGCCTAGAGAAACGTAAACTTATGTTCAAGCAAAATCCTGCATACCTGTACACAGCTCTATTCATGATTGCCAAAAAGTGGAGATAAGCCAATAGTCTTTCAGTGGGTGAATGGATAAAAATTTGCCAGATTTCCACAGGATGGAAGACTGTGCACCAAGAAAAAGGAACAAAGTATTGACACATGCAATAACCTGGATGAGCCTCAAAGGCATTGTGCTGAGTGGAAGAAGCCAATCTCAAAAGGCTTAGATCTTCTCTATGATTCCGTTCACATGACATTCTTGAAAAGACAAAACTATAGTGACTGCCTGGGGTTAGAGACGGGGGTGGGTAACACTGCTGACTGCAAAGGCATGACATGAGGGAATGTGTGGGAAAGACCCAATGGGATGGGAGTGTTCTGTTTCCCCATGGTGGTGGTGAAGCTGTGTGTGTTGACACTCGCAGAATTGAGCAGGCACAAGAGTTATTTTTTACTGTGTGTTAATATAAAAATAAAAAGTTAAAAGACAGAACAGAAAATATTTTTAGTAAAATATATTTCAGCTTTATGCTGATTTGATAAGCTTCAGTCATTGAAAAGTCTCAAAGATTATTTACTGTCACTGAAACACCACTGAGCCCTGTAACCCAGTTGTCCCATGAACCAGCAGCACTGGCACCCCCTCCGAGTTGGTACAAAAACAGAATTTATCAAGTCCAAAATCTGACTCAAAATCTGCTTTTTAATCTGATCCCCAGATGACCCTTGTACATATGACAGTTTAAGAAGCGCTGCTTCAGAACTACAGAGACGATGCTAAGGTACATCCTCCTAAATGTCGGTCTTCTGAGAATCCCTATGTGCTGGTGCACCTCCATCTGAACATTCCTTGAGGGCGTTTGTTCCTTTGGGGTTTTGACATCTCTCAGTCAATACATGCTGTTGTTTCTTTAATGTGTATCATGTCATTAGAGCCTTGTAAAGTGAACACTGGACTCTGATTTTTGGCTTCTTTTAGCATCTGACTTGTTTTCAATGCATCATTAAATTATATAAAGTGGGTATGAAAAGCCCCATTAAGATTTGTAAGTCATTCCCAAGCAGGTACAAGCAAGTGGGTTCAGACGGAAAGATGAATTCCCTTCCCCCCAGAAGCATAAGCTAAGCCTCGACCCCAGGCACTCTCAGGTTCGACATCCGTTACCGTTTAGATGAATCTGCTGCTGTCTTGATGTGGTGTAAAGGAAGGCAAGTGTTGCAGCTCTTGTCTCCTCAGGTCTGGGGCTCACAAAGGCCACAGCCGGATCCTGAAACCTCAGAGTCTCAATCTTTTATATGCAGGGTAGAGGGGTCACAGAAATGCCTCAGCCTGTCATGGTTATGGGCACCAAATTAGTAGCAGAATCATAGACATCTCATTCCAGGGACATGGTGGCCTTGTTCCTGGTGAAAAACCTGCCCTTCCCTGCTCCCATGCCCACCCCAGGGGCAGGCGAGCTTCTTGCTCTGGCAGGTGCTGCAGAGGCCATGACTTGGCGAGAAGCAGAGTCAGTGTTTAGAAGATGCTCTGGATCATCTGCAAGCATGAACCCTCGGTGCATGGGCCAAAACTGCCCTCCACAGCTCATGAAGGAGCCTGGGATGGTGTGATAAGCAAGTCACACTTTGTGGTCACCTTACAGGATGGTTTAAAAAGGCATGTAGTTCGTTGGAGCTGCTAATCCATGGGTAGATCTGGGTGATGACATTTCACAATCTGCTCAGTCCCCCCGCAGAGGGGACAGAAGCAGTGACTGTTTTCCAGGAAAAGATATCAAACCAAGAAGGGCTTCTCAGTTGAAAGTGACCTTTATGCATGGTATATTCTTGCATTAAACTTCTGGAATGTTCTCTTGTCTGAGAACACAGTTCAGGTTGTCCTCAAACCCTGCGTTGCCACCAATAAGCCTGCTTATGACTTCAGTTACAGAAGTCACAGTGTTGATTCTAAGGGCAACGCTGATATCACTGAAGTATATTTAAAGGTAAAATCTACTGATTTTCCTTTTAGTGTTTTTCTGTTGATAGATGTTATACACAGAGAAGATAGGATAAAAATAGCAGTACAGTATTTCTACTGTAAGTTTAAATACCCATTTCCCCTTTATAAAATCTGCAGTGAAACCGAATATTTAATAGCTGGAAGATTATCTTGAAGGATTGGGTTGTTGTTGTTTTTGTCTTTTCCTTGACATGCTAAATGCTGGGAAAGCCTTTTTGGTTACATTAGATTCTTTAAATTTTATTGAGTCCATTAGCAAGTCCTCTAAGAGCAAGCTTATAAAATTATGGGTTGCTGCTCCCTTTGGGCTCACAAGTGCTCTGAAAAAACCCACCCAATCCACTAGCAGAAATTTTATTGCCTCCATAATTTGTTTACTTCAGAGGACAACCATTTACACGTTTCCTAGTTCATGTGAAGTTTGAATCAATGACCTTCCGAGTCTCCAAATTTTCATGGATGGAGACTCCTCCATGGTCTTCTTAATCAGAGTGAAGCCAAGTATCTCATTTACAACGAGGGTGTGCCCTTAATCCATGTTAGCTACAGACTTTCTCTAAGTTTAAGAGGACTCTAGAGACAGAAAAATATTTCTCTTTGGGACTAGGGTGGGGACTATAGCTGACTCTATACCTCCTTAGCCAAAGTCACTCCCTGAGACCTGTTCCCAAGGTTTATGGCTGCATGGGGAAGTTTAGGTCTTCTCTGTGTGGATACAAATGTTTTTCACATTATAGGCTAAGGAACATTTAAAATTGTATCTAGCAAACCTCACAGCTTAGGAGGAGCCTGGCACAACAGTTTGCAGGTTTAGCTTCCACTCATGATTGTGGTTTTGATTTGTGTGAAGTTTTGCATGCTTCTCTTTATGGGTTAATTTCAAATCATTCTGATTAGCTCAAGCTATTACCCACTGGAAACCAAGCTTCTACTGAATGACAAGGCTCCTATTAGAGGAGAGAATTGTGCTAAAGAAAGTGGACTGGCTCTTTGCTCCAGCCTGGTCCTGGCTGTTTCAAGCTTCCTTTGCTCACTTGGACCCACCAGGAGCAGCAGCCCCTTCCTGGGTGCTTCTGAGACAAGAGATGTGGCTGACTTTACTTACCACTTCTCATGGATAGTTATGGTTCTCTTCCCTTTTCTGGACACACGGATGACTGCATGCCCAGACTCGTCTGCAGCTGACCAGAGCCATGGGTCTAGTTCTAGCAAAGTGCTGGGAAAGAGGTAATGTGCGCTGCTTCCAGGCCATAGCACTTAGGAGCTGGTGTGAGATTTTCCATGTTCCTACTGCTATGAACCCTAAAGCCTCTTGTGGAGATGGAGAACCGCATAAGCCTGGGATGTTGAGTGAAACCTTGGATGGCCCTGGAAAGTTGGCTGCAGCTGGAGGAGGTTTTGGAACAAAAAATAAACTGCTGCAGTTGTTCATTTCAGAAACTTTGGTGTTGCCTATTATGGCATCGTGATCTAGCCTCTTTGATTGATATATGCATAAATCAAATACGATTGTCAAAAACAAGGCCTGCTCTGGTTGTATGATTTGTGCCGTTGCTTAGTCACCTGTTGATAGCGGAGTGTCAAAGAAAAAGGGTGCTTTTCATGGTGGGAGGAGGATATTGATTACTACCCAAGAGCCACTGGCCGTTTCTTCCTTGTGACAAAGCCTCAGTTTTGCTTGGGAAATATGCCACCCCCCCAATCATCACTGCAGACACCCTTTCCCACATAGTCACACAGTTCATTGTAAAATAGGAAATACAAAACCTGTAGAGAGATATAATAATGTTAAACAATGTTTTTTCTAAGTATGATAAACAATAACTAACATTTATCGACTCTCGTTAGGTGTCTGGTACTGTTCTAAGCTACACACACACACATACAGCAATCCTATGATAAGGGTACTATTATCATTTCATTCCACAGATGAGAAGGGTGAGCACCTTATCTGAGATCTTGTTAACAGTGAGTGTCAGGTTGGTTTTTGAATCCAGTAGCATGACTTCGAAGCCCTTAATCCAGTGTGAGCATGTAGAGTTGACTCTCTGCTAAAGGCTGTGCCCAAACTTCTGGCTGTCTTTGCCCTTGTACTTCTACCATCTGCTCCCTACTAATAAGATTCATAAGAAGGGGGCTGCTATAGTTTGGATATTTGACCCCCTCCAATCTCATGTTGAAATTTGATATCCAGTGTTGGAGGTAGGGAATAAATAATGGGAGGTGTTTGTGTCATGGAGGTGGATGTCTCCTGAATCTAATGCCCTCTTGGTGAGAGTTCCTACTCTGTGAGTTCCCCTGAGAACTGATTGTTAAAAAGAGTCTGACACCACACCTCTTGCTTCCTCTCTCACCCTGTGATGGCTGCACAGGCTCCCCTTCCCCTTCCACCATGAATGGAAACGGCCTGAGGCCCTGACCAGAAGCAGATGCTGGTGCCTTGCTTCTTGTACAGCCTGCAGAACTGTGTGCCAAATAAATGTCTTTTCATTATAAATTGCCCAGCCTCAGGCATTCCTTTATAGAAACAGACAATGGACTAAGATAGGGTTCTCAGACAAAATAAAAAAGACATCACAAAACAAAAAAGCTATAACAGCATGCAGGCTCGCCTCCCCACAAGACGTCCTTGGGAGCAGGGTCACTAGCAGTCACAGCAGGGGAGCACTCTCAGATTCGTCTTGGGCTTGTTTCTTTCTTTCTTTTTTTGTTTGTTTCAACTTTTTATTTTAGAATAATTATAGATTCACAGGAAGTTACAAAGAAATGTACAGGGAGGTCCTGTGCATCCTCCACCCAGCGTTAAGCCCTTGTGTAACTAGCGCACAATATCAAACCCAGGAAACTGACATTGGCACCATCATGGGGTTTCTTCAGCTTTCCCTAGTCTCACATGCACGTGTGTGTGCACCTGTAGCACCAAGCAATTTTCTCCTATATGTATATTTGGGTATCCTCCACTACAGTAAGATACAGGCCTGTTCCATCACAAGGATCCCTTGGGTTGCCCTTTTGTAGGTCACAGCCACTTCCCTCCTTCCCACTCCCCATATCCTCCAGAAACCACTAATCTGTTCCCATAATTTTGTCATTCCAAGAGTGTTACATAAATGGATCACCCTGTAGGTGATATTTTGAGGTTGGCATTTTGCACACAGCATAAAATTTCCTGGAAATTCATCCAAACTGTTGATTTTGTATATCAGTAGCTGTTTCTTTTTATTGCTTAGTAGATTTCATGGTGTTAGTGCACCAGTTTGTTTAACCAGTCACCTGTTGAAGGATGTTTGGTTGTTTTCAGTTTTTCGCTGTTATCAGTAAAGTGGTACGAACATTTGTGCACAGAAACATAAGTTTTCTTTTCTCCAGGATAAACACCCACAAGCTTGACTGCTGGTGGTCCTATAGTAAGTACATGTTTAGCATCTTAGAAACTGCTGAATTATTCTCCAGAGTGGTGATGACATTTCACAGCCTCAGCTTGCAAATATCCTATGTCATATCTTTCTTTTCATTTATATTTTGCTTTGCTTTTTAAAAAGCTTCTCATTTTAAAATAATTTTGCATTTAACATAAAAGTTGCAGGAATAGTACAAAGAATTCTCATATTCTTCTCCAAATAAACCAAAGGTTAATTTTGCTACATTTGCTATAGTGTTTCCTACCTCTGTCTCTCTCTCTCTCTCTCTCTCTCTCTCTCTCTCTCTCTATCATCTACGTGTCTTTCTGTTTCTTTTTAGAACTATTTGAAGGTAAGTTGTAAACATTATGCCCCTTTACTTCTGAATACTTCATTGTGTATTTCCTGAGAACAAGATTGTTACCTTATATCACCATACAGTGATCAAAATGAGGACATTTAACAATTATTACCTAAAATACAACTATAGAATTTTTTTCCCCTTGGGCTCTCATCACAGATCACAGGCTATATTCACTTATGTCTCTTTGCTTGAGCCACTTTTAACCTAGGAGAACTTTTCAGCCCCTCTTTTATTTTAAGGACACAGGCCAGTATTTTATAGCATGCCTCTCAATTTGGTTTTGCTCGCTGTTTCATCATCATTAGATTCAGCTTGTGAATTTTTGGCATGAGTGCCATGGGAGTGATGATGCTTCCTGCTGGGGTAGCCTAACAGGAAGCACAAGACAGCCATTTGTTCCACTATTGCTGGTGTTGGCTTTTATCACTTGATTAAGGTGGTCTCTGCCAGTTTTCTCCCTTTATGATGGTAAGTGTTTGTGGGGGGGGATGTTGTGAGACTGTGCAAATATCTTGTTGCTCATTAAATATTTAGCCTCTGATTTTAGCATCCTCTGATGATTTTTGCCTGCAACAATTTTTATTATGATGGTTGCAAATTTAATCTTCTAACTCCATCTTTCCTACTATATTTATTAGTTGACATCCTACAGTAAACTTTCTTCTTGTCAACTATGAGCCTATTGATCTATTTACCTAAATATCTGTCTGTTTTATTATAAGTATGACTCATAAATTATTATTTTATTCAATAGATTATAATACATTATTGTTATTAATTTTGATCCCCAAATTGTCCCAGATTTGGCCAGTGGAAGCCACTTAAAGCTTTAATGTGTCTCCACCATTCTTTGAGCACTTTTTCACCTCTTGGCACAAGAAGTTCCAGTCTCATCTTGTACTCTTCCTGTCCTGGCCCAGGACTGAGTTACTTCTTCCAGGAGCCCTGGCTCCTTTTAGAGGAGAAAGTATTGATAAGCTGAGACCTGGTTCTGGGTGTGCCTGTACATTGGGGGTGTCGTAGCTCTTCAGCCCTGTCAGAGCCTGGGCCTGGAGTTGTCCAACGCGAGTCCTGGGGATGCTAGAGCCTCATGCTGCTTGGTAGATTTCTAGTCACCTTTCCTCCCAAGACATCCCAATGCAGCCAGAGCTGTATAGTTGAAGCAGTCCTTGTAGAACAGGAGAGAGGAAGGGGCCACAGCCAAAGAGAGGCCTCATGAAACACTCCCCAGGTAAAGCATTAGAAAAATAAAGGCCTCCCCACCCATCCCACTCCCAGAAATAGCTCTTGTCTCAGAGGAGATCCTGATAGATGAAGACCTTGCTGCTATTACTGTTACTTTTTCCTTTCTTAGAACTAGGGGATTTTGTTGCTTCAGGTTTTGAGCATGGGTTGTCCCCAAATGCTGGAAGAAAATTCAAGGGGCTTCCAAGACTCGGTTGGATTTTGAGACATTACATCCAGTGCAGCAAGTTCTTTGCCCTGAGAACTAACTTATTAGGCATGGTGGTGGGAAGGTGTTAGGAGAGAACAGAATAAATAGCATGAAAGGAAAACTGTTTTGTGGAAGATAACAATCCAAGTTCAAAAGATTCTCCACCAAACTGGTTAAAGAAAATCCACCCTGCAAACCAGAAATCTAAGCTATTAAGAATTGATTTGGCCCAGGTGTGGTGGCTCATACCTGTAGTCCTAGCAGGGGTGGGTAGATTGCCTGAACTCAGGGGCTGGAGACCAACCTGAGCCAGAACAAGACCCCTGTCTCTAGTAAAAATAGAAAAAATAGCTGTGTTGTGGCAGGCACCTGTAGTCTCAGCTTCTTGGGAGGCTGAGGCAAGAGAATTGCTGGAGCCCAAGTGTTTGAGGTTGCTGTGAGCTGTGATGCCATGGCACTCTACCAAGGAGGAGAGAGTGAGAATCTGTCTCAGAAAACAAAACAAAACAAAACAAAACAAAACAGTTGATTTGGCTCCAGGAAAGTAGAATCTTGTCCAGCCAGCAAATTCATGAATGGGACTTTGTGAGATATCCCATTTATAAGGAAGGTGGCTGATGTAGGCTGATGTAGGCTGATGTACTGAGTTTGGGGAGTGAGTTGCAGAAGAGGAAGTCATGAGTCACTGGTCAGAAAGGGATGGGAGCAAACACACTTGCCCCCAGGAAGGGCTAGCACTGTTTTTTCTGATGGGGCTCTGAGAAACCCCTGGTCAGGGCAAGATGCTTTCATTCACTGTTGAGATGCAAGGGCTGCCCTCAACAGTGTTCAGAACTTTTATAGGCAAGTTCAATAAGGCAGACATCAGGGGGCTGGGGGAGGGTAAGCCAACACATTTCTTCACTTTTTAGTAATATTGGTTTTGTGACAATTAGAGTATTTATGTAGATCACATGGTATTTCCATCCTTCACTTGGCTGCTTTTCTGGGATAGGCTGACTGGACCAGGAAAGGCCTTTCCAGGGCTGGTAACACGGTGAACCTTCCTATTAACACAATGATGGTCTTTCTTCCTAACTCCAGCAGGGTGAGCGCTAGCCCCTTTAGGGTCTCACAGTGCTTTACACATGACATGTTAGTTATCCCATAGTTTTGTAGTTAGAAGGAGTGTAAAATTAGTAAAAAGAGAAAATAAAAATTCTAATAAATTATTATTATATCTAATAAAATTGTTACCAGCTATCATTCTCATAAAATTTAAGCGCAGGAGACTAATTTTCAACAAGGGGAGAAAGAGGAAGAGAAACCTATACCACGCATGGCATATTATGAAGCATTTTATGTCATAGTGTGGTCTTCACTGAAAATCTTCACGTGAGGTTATCTTTCCTGTTTTAGACATAAAAATTACAGCCAGACTGACTGAATAACTTGCACGTGATCCCATAGCCATAAGTGGCAGAACTGGAACTCAAATCTGTCTGATCGCAATGCATGCAAGTGCTCTTGAAGCTGTTACATTTGAATCTGGTTGAAATTGGCCCCAATATTAGGCACGTTAAATATAATTTGTAAATATCCATATAAAACATGAGTCACACTGGGTAATTTGAGCCACCTGTGACTAAAACATGCCAACATGTCTAGTCATCATTTACTAGGCAGGAAGTAGGGAATTCAAAGTTACATCTTTGATACTTACATAGAAAACAACTATTAGCCACTATAGTCAATTAAAAACTGATGACCAAATAAATGACCAACTGAAATGGGATAGTTGGGGTTTGCTCAATAGAGAGTTAAGGGTTGGAGTCTAAGATCATGGGTTCTGGGACTCACTTCACTCCACGTGACACCTGACAGCTCAGCTTCATTATCTGTGAAATGCAGGGCTAGTCCTTACCCTCGATTATGATGTGGCCCCGGATTGACTGGTGGAGAAGAAATTGTCATGAATGGATAAGTACAGATAGTTAGAAGGCACACGCGGCGTACAGATAGAAGGCACACGCGGCGTACAGATAGTTAGAGGGCGCGCACGGCGTACAGATAGTTAGAGGGCGCACGCGGCGTACAGATAGTTAGAAGGCACGCGCGGCATACAGATAGTTAGAAGGCACACGCGGCGTACAGATAGTTAGAGGGCGCGCGCGGCGTACAGATAGTTAGAGGGCGCACGCGGCGCACAGATAGAAGGCACACGCGGCCAAGATGACAAAGGTAACCTTCCACCCAACACTTTGAGAACAGATCTGACTGTAAATATTCTAATCTATTATCTTAAGAATGCGCCATTTGAATGTGCCATCTTTCTCTCTCTCTCTTTTTTCTTTTTTTTTTTTTTTTTGTTTGTTTGTAAAAGATGGTCACCATAAGCAAAGAGGTCTCTAGAGGGCTAGGCCGCTTCTGAGGGAATTTCAGAAGTGACATGAATAACTCACTGAGGGGCTGGGCCTCTTACTCTGAAGTCTCTGGGTAGCTTTAATTTTGGGTAAACCCAGGGCTCCTTTGCCAGGACCACAGTGGACTGTTAAGTAGGGAGCAGCTGAGCATCTTTCATTTCCCTGCCTTTACCAGGCTTGACTCCTGCCTTCCAGGTGCTTTGACCTGATGGAGAGGATAGGGGTTATGTCTGTGAGTCCTGTAACCATAAAAATTTAATACAGATTTTGTAGGACACTTTTTAGATTATAATGTGCTTTCAATTACATTATCTAATTTAATGAGTAACAAAAAGTGGAACAAATCTAACAAAAGACATAAGACAAACATGGCACATTCCCCAAGCAATGCTGCCCCTGCTGTGGACCGTGTGATCAGAATGCAGGAGGAGGCCCAAAGGTGATCAGGCTCATGGGAGCTGGCAGCCCGGCCGAGGCAGGCGGAGCCAATGCCCCTCACGTCTCATGCCCCCTGCCCACCATAGACTCCACCTGGTACAGTGCCAGGAACTGGACCTTCTCGAGAAACATCCTCAGCAAACTCTGACAGAAGCCCTACTCGGAGGCTGTGCATGCGTTGGAGTGGTCTGGGCAGACCTGACCCTTGCAGATGAACGAAGCTGTAAGCAATTAGAAGTCTGTGCCCCGGCGATTTATCTCCAAGGACCTCATTTAGAACAGTGCCTTGAGAAGGATAGGAGTTGTGTCTCCCTAGGCCTGACATTTTCTAACTCCTTTATAAACCTGATCCATATTCCATTACTTTCAGATCCGCAGTCCCTGCCTGGCTGCTGAGGTGGACACCAGTGAGTAAGCCACCCTGGATTATACTAGCATTTTCACCAGAGTCTCCGGTGTCATTCTCTGAAGGAAAATGAGAGCAGGGAAAGATCCTCCAGCAATAGTACTGATGGGAGGATCACTTTGGGCAAGGGACTTTTGGGGATCCTTCCAGACATTCAGAGTGAGGCTGCTGAGTCCAGGCATGTTTGCCTGGGCATGCCCTTAGGCTTCGGAGGGGCCTCGGGAAGGGTGGAGGTGGCCCACAGAGCAGCTCTTTGCCAGCCCTGAGGCCAGCTTCATGCAGAAGGGATTAGGCTGAAGGGACAGTGGGATGAGACTCCTCCTCCATCCCACCACGCAGGGGTGGGTGGGCAAACACATGTCCAGATCACATCATGGGCTGAGGGCAGCCAGTGATCTGTGAGTGACCAGGCTGAGCCAGGGCTGCTGGTGGATAGCTGGGGAGGCCAGCACTTGGACTTGAAGGCCTCCGCCTTCTGCCAGGTTCCCTATAGGCTCCTCCTGGCTGCATATCCTGTGGCCTAATTCTCCTCCTCTCTCTCTTATCTCCTGATGATCAAGGTGCTACCAAGGGACAGCCAGGAGACTGAGAGAGTACAGGGGCCAAGGTAAGACTGGGGTCTGTTGGGCCTTGTGGCTTTAGAAACTCATTTCAATTCCTCCTGCTATTCTATGTTCATCTGTGGAATGAGGGACTTTAAGGTTCTTGTCCAGCTTGAACAATCAGTGGTTTCAGAGAGGGTTCTTAACCTAAGGTCCATGGATCTTGACTGGGTTTCAAGGGATCTATGACGCCTCTGAGGGTACACAAGCCCTTGGCTGTATGTCCATAATGCACTTCTTTCTGGAAAGAGTGTTGATAGTTTCCTTAAATCCTCACTGGGCTCAGAGACAATGAGGCATGTGTAATAGGGTATGTGTAATAGGGTAAGCACCCTTCTCACTGTTTAAATCAAATAACTCACATCTGGTTATCACATCGATTCCCAGGGACACAGAGAGGGTAAGTAATCCCAAGGCCACAGTGGGCATTTAGACTCTACAGCCCAAGCTCTCAATCACTACACCACATTGGGTGAGCAATGGTTTTTTTGTTCTTTCCAGTATCTGCAAAAAACCCTCTATCTTCACTTGCAGTGATGTTATAAAGGCAAATAAGGTATTTTACGGTTGAATTTCTCTTCCAATTTAAATCACCAGCGTTGATTTAATTGTTAATAGTTAAATCATTAGTGCCAATTTAAGTCATTCATAATAAGTGGTAATGAATCAATTATAATAAATCAACAATAATGCTTTAAGTCATTAATAATGAAGCATAATTAGCATGACAAATGCATGAGTCCCATGTAAGTTTTGTTTCCTAGTAAATAACTGATCTCAGCTAATTCCTACTTTTTGCAGATCCCTGCAATTGTCCAATAATGTCTTGAGAAAATCAATGTTATTATTCTTCACAACTATAGTTAAAGATATTCCCAAGTCTTGCATGACAAATTATTTTTTCTGCAGTATTAGCCTATTGTTACCCAAACATATATCTATAAAAAGAAGTGAATAGCAAGATAAGAGAAACATAAAAGACAACTTATTACTCATAAAATGTTTTTCTGTAGAACACCCAACATGGAAAAAATTACTTCATTATAATCAAGCATGATGGCCTATCTTAACTTCATGTTTTTATATATGTATTCTGGAGACCAAGCTGTCTTTATGCAAAATTTGTGCCAGATGACTTTATTGAGTTCTTTGGATTCAGGCAGTAACACACATGACTTGGAGTTTCAGTATTTACGGTGGTATCAGATGTTACCACTTTTCCTACGTGTGTTCATTAAAAACTGTGGGATTGTCTATGAGAAGAGAGTGAACATTGGAACAAGACTGCCGAGAGCACACACTAACATTACTTTGTGGGAAGCAGAAAAACCACCCAGACATCATATTCAAATGAAATGCTGAGGCTACACGCTGAAAGAGTTGTGTTTTCCTGGAAACCATGGTGCAGTGACCCAGGATCCCGGTCCAGAGGTGTTTATGTCTTTATGCGTCAACATGTTCTGGGTTAAGCCCAGTGAGGAGCAGGGGCTCGGTGAGTGCTGACTGAGTGGAAAATGGATGGTCTCTGAGATGGCCCAGGCCCAGGAGGCCTCCTATCACCCAGCAAGGGGGGACCTGGGCCTCCCTCATTCTCCTGGCAGATTTCTAAGTTCCTTCAAGGAGACTTAGGACTTTCCACCTATAAATACCAGTGATGTGCAGGCACATGGAAGCCACTTAAAGTGCAGGTTGAGTTGAAGAATGAATCAGCATCAGTTGAGAGTCCAAAGTTGAGAAAAACTACAAAGACCAAAGAAAATTTATTTCTCCTTTTTCATGGTATCTGGGCAGTTTGGTCTCCCAAGACTTTGTGCTGCTGTCATTGTAAATGAAGTGAGACAGAGCTTTCACTTCTAAAGCCCTTGGGTTTCTTCCACCTATTGCCTTTAAAAAGCTTGTTCCAAATAAATAAGACAAGAAGACAAGGAGAGAAAGTTACCCAGTGTGGATTTCACATCTGTTTCATGAATCTGCAAAGATGATGGCAGGTTCACAAATACTGTTCCCAGCCATGGGACCTGGAGACACACAGACTCCAGGTCAGCAAGGTACCTGCTCTCTCTCACCTTCCCCCCTATTCTCCTTCCCAGGGATGGGAGGATTTTCTGTCAGTGGCCTGGTAGCCGTGCTATCGAGATTAGCTCTCTGTGGCCTGATTAGCTGGGTCAGGAGAACCTCAAGGGCGGGGGGGGGGGGCCCGCTTTTTTTAAAAACCCACAAACATACAAACATTCAAAAAAAACAAAAAAAATG
>CAUYPK010086578.1:0-12811 GCA_963574355.1 Loris lydekkerianus | reverse complement strand
AGTTTCTCTTTAAGTCCCTTGCCCACCCTGAAATGGGGTCATGTGTTCTTTTCTTGCTAATAAATTTGAGTTCTCTGTGGATTCTGGTTATTAGACCTTTATCTATATATTTGTATAACCTGCAAATATTTTCTCCCATTCTGAGGGCTGTCTGCTTGCTTTACTGACTATGTTCTTGGCTGTGCAGAAGCTTTTTAGTTTGATCAGGTCCCAGTAGTGTATTTTTGATACTTCTTCAATTGCCTGGGGAGTCCTCCTCATAAAATATTCACCCAGGTCGATTCCTTCAAGAGTTTTCCCTGCAGAATACTGTCATCATTGATTTCAACGTTCGAATTGTCCCACATTTGAGCAATAGGTCAGCTCCTGCATGATCATGATCACATTTATCTTTGAATTCTTTTTTGCTCTATGGTATCACAAGATATTCCAGACTCACATTGTACATTTCCAGCCCCAAACTCGAATCGACCATTTCTCCAAGGAGCACCGTCTCCTTTGCTGCTGAATGGTACAGAGAAGACAAGAGCTTGCTGTTATATATAAAATCTACATGTAATATAAAATGTGCACTGTATCTAGGCCCTTCAGCGGACAGGATTGGGAAACCCATTTTTAAAAAAATGGCAAGTTCAAACTGATATTTCTAATTGACATTTAACATGACAAGATTTTTCTTTAGCCTCTTTTACTTTTTATTAGGATTTTTTTTCTCTCACAGTGAAATATATGTTTGCTTTTTTGCTTTACACTGTATTATGCATAAAAGAGTTTCAGAATTACAAGACCTAATGCTACTAACAGTAAACCTATTAAGTATAAGATTTTCTTTGTCATTCTGTTGCTCTTAGAACAGATCCCACACTGTACAATCAGAGTACTTTAATACATTCCTTGCACCATTTCGTTTTGTTATTAGTTTGACATATTGTCAGTTTGCTTTGTGCGTGTTTGCACTCTGTTGTTGGGTTTGCTGTACTTTTAAAATAAAATAAAATAAAAATCAAATCAAATCAATTAATTCAATTATTTTCTGAGACAGAATTTCACTCTGTTGCCCTGGGTACAGTGCCGTGGTGTCATTGCACACAGCAGCCTCAAACTCCCGGGCTCAAGTGATCCTCTTGTCTCAGCCTCCCGAGTAGTTGGGACTACAGGTGCCCGCCACAGTGCTTGGGTAGTTTTTCCATTTTTAGTAGAGGCAGGGTCTCCACCTGCCTTAGCCTCCTAGAGTGCTAGGATTATAGGTATGAGCCACAGAGCCTGGCCTATTTTATTTTTTGAATATGTAAAACACCGACATGGTTCAAAAGTGAAAATGAAATACAAATGTATACCAGAGGAGCCTCCCTGCCATTCCCATCCCTTCTCTCCTGCCCCCCCCCATGGTTAATGCCTTTTATTAGCCTATGTTTTATACTTCCTATGTTTCCTTTCACAAAAATCACACACACACATATTCTTATTTTCTCTTCTTTCTGTTCTAAAGAGTGCAATACACATCCTCCTTTGTATCTTTCCCTGACCTTTTTCATTTACACAGACCCCTGGCGCCCACTTTCATTTCTTCCCATTTTGGAACACTCCACTACCATATGAAACCAATTCAGTGTTGGGTTTTGTCTAATCTACTGATCCTGGGTATTTGGGAAGGCACTTGATACCCATGGGGCGTCTTCTCTTTCACCCTCTAGAAAAATCAACTCACGAAAGGCAGACTAATAAGGGAAAGGCATATAAATTCATTTCAAGTTTTTTTTTGTTTGTTTTTTTGAGACAGAGCCTCAAGCTGTCGCCCTGGGTAGACTGCAGTGACATCACAGCTCACAGCAACCTCCAACTCCTGGGCTCACGCAAGTCTCCTGCCTCAGCCTCCCAAGTAGCTAGGACATAGCTGGGACTACAGGCGCCTGCCACAACGCCTGGCTATTTTTTTTTGGTTGCAGCCATCATTGTTTGGCGGGCTCAGGCTGGATTCGAACCCGCCAGCTCAGGTGTATGTGGCTGATGCCTTAGCAGCTTGAGCCACAGGCTCCGAGCCGATAAATTTATTTTAATATGCATAGCGCAGGGCGATCATAGGAGAATGATTACCCAACAACCCAATGAGGTATAAGATGGTTGTATACCTTTCTTCTTGGAGGAAGGGAGATGGGGAAGTGTGGATGATTTTAGGTGGGTAGTAAATGATTTTTAGGGGAATCCAATGGGCTTGAACAACATACAGTGGCCTGGGACAAAGTCTGTTGGGCCCCCAGAGCAGACAATAATTTGTAACAAAAGTCTGTCGAGATGTGTTGATGGACTTGAGTCTTTCTTCTTGCAATGTGAGTTCAGAATATGAAAACTCAGGGAAAAGACCAGAGGTAATTGTTTTCTTCCTTGGTGGGCTGGATTTGAGGCAGAAAAGGGAACAACTTCAGAAAGCAGCTTCATCCTGTGCTTTGGGGGAGACAGAGGCTGGAGAGGCAGGAGGGGAGAGGAAGGTCAGAGCAACCTTGGGGATTCTTCTCCAGTGCAGCATGTCAAAGCACCATATTTGGGGGTGTTGGTTTCTGAGCCCCAACACCCATGACACCTAGGGATGTGGACTACTCGGGTCCCTCGGGAACCTGCACAACCTCAGGGTGAAGGCCATGATGCCGGCAGCTCTCTCCTGTGTGGCCTCCTGCACTCTCAGGTCTCCTGAGCGGTGGTGGCTTTGGAGGTGGGTTTTGGAGGAGGGGCTTTGACACCGGAGATGTGAAATGCTGCAAGCAGAGAAGTGGTTTCTGTGCTTGTCTCAGTCAAACTACATACTTTTTGGAAAGTGCAGTAAAATCTATATATAACATAAAATGTGCCACTTTAACCATTTTACAGTGTACATTCCATGGTTTTTAGCACATTCACCAGGTTGTGCAGCCATCACGTTTATATCACCCTCAAAGGAAACCTCAAACTCATTAAGGAGTGGAGCCCTGTTTCCCCTCCCCCAGGCCTTGGCCATCACTCACCTGCTCTCTGCCTCTCTGGGTGTGCTCATTCTGGGTAGTTCATGCATGTGGCATCTGCCATACGTGGCCTTTCTGTTTGCCTACTTTCACTGAGCACGATGTTTCACGATTCATCCGTGTTATGAATCAGTGCTGCCTTCCTTGTCATGATAAAATATTCCGTTTGGGGGATGTACTGCAGCCCAGCTTATCACTTATCAGCTGATGGGCAGTCGGGTTGCTTTTACATTTTGGCCACTGCTAGCAGTGCCACCATGAACATTCATGTACAAGTCTTTGTTTGAATGCCTGTTTTCTATTCTTTGGAGCATATGCCTAGGAGTGGTAGTTCTTGGTCAAATGGGCACTCTATGCTTAACTTTTTTTTGCAGTTTTTTGCTGGGGCCGGGTTTGAACCCGCCACCTCCGGTATATGGGGTTGGAGCCCTACTCACTGAGCCACAGGTGCCGCCCCTCTATGCCCAACTTTTTGGTGAATTGCCAAACCATTTCCCACATTGGCTGCACTGTTTTATATTCCTGCCAGCAATGCATGAGGGCTCCAACTCCTCCACATCCCTGCCAGCGTAGGTTACTTCCCCTCTTACGTGTACTTGTTATAGCCGTGCTAGGGGCTGTGAAGTGGTCAGCTATTCCTTTTCCTTTTTGATGTGAGCTTGAGATATTGTTATGGGGTGCTCTAAGGTTGCCCTTTGGTTTCATGAGGGTACTTAAAGTTTCCAATTTCCTGTAAATAAGATTAGTCTTTGTTATTGTTACATTAACTTGTGGACCCCAGGGATTCATGGATATGAGTGGCATCCTGTTAAATACTAAGCGCTATTGTTTGTGCACCCCAAAGTTCATGTGTTGAAAACTTAATCCCCAATGCAGAAGGAGTGGGTTAGTTATAAAAGGGGAGGACCCAGGCCCCTTTTCCTCTCTCGCACTCTCTCTCTGTAGCTCTGGTTTTCTCTTGCCATGGGACGGCTTCTACCATGGGGTGACTTTTTCTGAGATCCTGGTGCCATGCTCTTGAACTTCCTAGCTCCAGAGCTCTAAGCCAAAAAAACTTCTGTTCTTTGTAAATTACCCAGGCTGTGGTATTTTGGTATAGTAGCAGAAAATGGACTAAGACACTGGGTGTAATGTTAGCAGAATGTTTGCAAAAGCCAGCCCTTTTCTGCACATAGCCACACGCACAATGTTCTATGGGAGTACAGAAAAACAGAATGAGGAAGGAGGCATTATTAACTGGGGTGAGGGGTGTGAGATAATCATTGGGACAGGTGACCTTTAGGGCTCTTTTTAAATAATTTGTGTGATCAAGATCACATGGCCCAGCCCTGTAGAATCCAGGCATCCTGACAAAACCGCAGGAACAGAGAGAGAGCAGCCCTTCTCACGACCAGCCCCTGGGGGAAATTTTCAGCCAGGCATTTTGCTGTGTTGCTCAGGTCGCCTGGCTAACAGTAGTGAGCCCAGACCCAGGGCCTGGGACACCCCAAGTGAGTCACAGCAGAGATCAGAGAGGGTGAGAATTACCACTTCCTGCCTGTGAAAAACACTTAGCTGAATGTTGATTCCCACCATAGTCAAGAATCAAATCAGGTTATTTCTCCAGCCTCAGCCTCAAGACCCTGATGAACTCCTCAGTTCCTCTGGGAACTGTCCACATAGTTTAAAGGGAGATGTTTAAGGTGATTCCCTTAAGGCTAGGTGATGATTTTAATTATGGTGTTTTTTTAGGGTTGGCAGCCAAGCAGATGTTAATTAATTAACCAATCAATCTAGGTCTTGTGTTATCCTCAGGTCAAGAAAGGGTGGATCAGGAAAGACTGGAAAGAGCAGGGCCATTTGTGGCCTCTAAGCCCTACCTTAGAGGATGGAAGGACGAGACCACAGGAAAAAGGGAGACCAAGGCAGGAAGGCCAAGATGTCTCCCCACAGAAACATCAAGCAGTGCCCAGTGTCCTAGCATAGGATGGACTTCTGAGATAAAACCATAAATCTGAAATTTATCCCAAAGTTATTGTGCATTTTATTTCATTTACTTCATTTTGTTTTATTTTATTTATTTTTTATTAAAAAAAATTATTTTTTGAGACAGAGACTCTCTCTGTTGCCCAGGCTGGGTGGAGTGCTGTGGCATTATCATAGCTCACCACAGCCTCAGATTCTTGTACTTAAGAATCCTCCTGCCTTAGCCTCTTAAGTAGCTGGGTACAGGCATGTACCACCAGGCCCAGCTAATTTTTCTTTTTTTTTGTAAAGATAGAGCCTCATTATTGCTCATACTGGTCCCCGACTCCTGACCTTAAGTTATTCTCCTGGCCTTGGCTCCCTCCCAAAGTGTTAGGATTACAGGTGTGAGCCACTGTACCCAGCCTGTGCCAGTTTTATTTTTGAAAAATTTACTGGCTCAGCGCCTGTGGCTCAAGTGGCTAAGGTTCCAGCCACATACACCTGAGCTGGTGGGTTCGAATCCAGCCCAGGCCCGCCAAACAACAATGATGGGTGCAACCAAAAAATAGCCAGGCGTTGTGGTGGGCACCTGTGGTCCCAGCTACTTGGGAGGCAGAGACAGGAGACTCGCTTGAGCCCAGGAGTTGGAGGTTGCTGTGAGCTGTGATGCTATGGCACTCTATCTAGGGCGATAGCTTGAGGCTCTGTCTCAAAAAAAAAAAAAAAAAAAAGAAAAATTTACTGGCCAAATTTTAAAAATTTGACATTACAGGAGCAATTATTTCTTGGCATTGTTAATTGTGAATTTTTTTCCATAGTTACTCTACTGTATATTTGCCAGACTAGCAAGGCACTCACTAACAACTGAGGTAAGTGAAAAGCAGAACATTTCGAAGGTACCTGGACTACCCAGGACAGTCTCCTTTACTCCCGAGGTTCAGGAGTAGTGAAAAAAAGCATCCACTTTCACTGCCCAAACTGTCCAATTTTGGACAATAAATTATATGGCCACTCTATCATGTATTTTTTTTTTTTAAAATACAGCCTCCCAAGTAGCTGGGACTACAGGCGCCCACCATAACGCCTGGCTATATATATATTTTTTAAGACAGAGTCTCATTTTATCATGGCCTCACAGCTCACAGCAACCTCCAACTCCTGGGCTTAGGCGATTCTCTTCCTCAGCCTCCCAAGTAGCTGGGACTACAGGCACCCACCACAATGCCCAGCTATTTTTTGTTGCAGTTTGGCTTGGGCCGGGTTTGAACCCACCACCCCCGGTATATGGGGCTGGTGCCCTACCCACTGAGCCACAGGTGCTGCCCTCTATCATGTATTTTAAAACTACTTTTTAAAAATTGTGATAAAACATACTATAAGCTTTGCCATTTTAGGGCTGTGCGTGTGGCTTATGCATACAATCCCAGCACTCTGGGAGGCTGAGGTGGAAGGATCACTTTGACCTCAAGAGTGCAAGACCAGCGTGAGCAAAGTGAAACTCTGTCTCTACTGAAACTAGAAAAATTAGCCAGGCATGGTGGCAGTCCCAGCTACTTGGGAGGCTGAAGCAGGAGGATTGCTTGATCCCAGGAGTTTGAAGTTGCTGTAAGCTAGCCTGAGGCCATGGCACTCTACCCTGGTGACAGAGCGAAATTCTGTCAAAAAAGAAAAAGAAAAAATTACTGGCTAGGCATAGTGGCTCACACCTATAATCCTAGCACTCTGAGAGGCTGAGGTGGGTGGACTGCTTGAGCTCAGGATTCAAGACCAGACTGAGCAAGAGTGAGAGCCATCTCTACTAAAAATAGAAAAACAAGGGCAGTGCCTATGGCTCAAGGAGTAGGACGCCAGCCCCATAGACCAGAGGTGGTGTATTCAAACCCAGCCCTGGCCAAAATAGAGAAAAACCAGCCAGGCATTGTGGCAGGTACCTGTACTCCTAGCTACTCAGAAGACTGAGGCAAGAGATCACTTGAGCCCATGAGTTTGAGGTTGCTGTGAGCTATGATGCCACATCACTCTATCCAGGGCATCAGAATGAGCCTCTTGTCTCAAAAAAAAAAAAAAAAAAAAAGACCCTAACTTTCTAGGCAAGCACTGAAATTTGCCCACACCCTCGCTTCATGTAAAAGGGGTCTCTAACTGCCCCTGGGTGCAGATGTCACCTTTGCACTGCCCAGGCAGGTCACCATCCCCTTTCAATAAATCTGCCTGAACACATCCTCTGCATCTCCCCTTGGTGTGCCATCCCCATCATTCACACCTTTCAGTAAGCAGAAACAGAGCTTTTAAAGGGGAGTTTTCATCTTCAGGCTGTCTGAACTGTCCCTGCTAGATCCCATCTCCTGCAGACACAATCTTGGGTGGAGTCTGGACCTCCCAGACTTCCCCTCAGATAGCAGAGTCATCTCCAGAAGTACAAAGAGCAAAGGTCATTCCCTTGTCTTTCCAGCAACTGGCCTGAGGCAGGCATGCAGGTTTTAGTTCTCAAAATGTGTGAGGGGGTTTAAAAGAGGCAGAAAACATTTTCATCCACTTTTTCTGGCCATTCCCTCTGTTACATTTGTGGCTTGCCTTTTAATTTTTTCAGGTGTATACCCAGAAGTAGAATTCTCAGATGATATGGCAATTCTATTTTAGTTTTTTTTGAAAAAATGCTGTAGTTTTCAATAGTAGCAGCACCAATTCTATAATCCCACCAGTACAAGGGTTCTAATTCTCTACATCCTTACCAACACTTGCTATTTTCTGTTTTCTTTTCCTTCCTCTTTCTTTTTTCCTGTCTCCTTCCTTCCTTCCTCCCTTCCTCTCTCCACTTCCTTCCTTTTCTTTGTGCAGTTTTGGCCGGGGCTGGGATTGAACCCACTACCTCTGGCATATGGGACCAGCGCCCTACTCTTTTGAGCCACAGGTGCTGCCTTCCTTCCTTTTTGATAGCAGCCCTTCTAATGGGTATGAAGTGGTATCTCATCATGGGTTTTGACCTGCCTTTTCCTAATAAGCTGTTCAAACATTTTTTTCATGTGTTTATTGGTCATTCTTCTTCTTTAGAGAAATGTCTATTTAAGTCCTTTCCCCATTTTTTAATTGGGCTTTTTAAAAATTTTTTAGTAGTTCTCTACATATTTCACATATTAATCCCTTATGAAATATATCACAGAATTTTTTTCATGATTTTGGAATTTTTCTTTATTGTAAAATTTTGAGATACAAAGAATTCCCAAATTGGGGTCTTTCTTACTTGAATGACTTATAGCTAAATGTGTAAATGAATTATATAACTAAAAATTAAATATCCATCCTAGAGATTATTTAGTTTAATGTTACAAATGCAAGTCCACCAAATAATTTTATAAGAATTATAATTATCATCAAATTTAATGTGACTATTTTTAATAGTCTCATTTAAACCTTTATATTGTTATGTTGCATCATAAAGGATATATTGTCCTTCTTAAAGTTATATAGTTAACATGTTCTATCTTAACCCTCAATCTCCTTTTCTATTTATCTGTTGGGAAGCTCTTAATAACTGTTTTGGAACATAAAATAAATGCCTTTCACAATCATCATTAATGATTGCAGTGTTTTGCTCCAGCAATAATAATTATACATTTATACTTCAATTGACTGACAGACCTTAAAAAACTAAAGCTCATAATAATGAGATGTCACTTCTCGTTACATCTAGCATGCTATATGTAGCATACTATATTTGGTATCTAACTATATTTGAAAGAGGGTATTCAGCTTTAACACTGAATAGTGTGCCTCTGAAATAACTCCAGATGACATTCATACTCCACTTCACGGTCACGTTTGTGACCACCCAGTTCCTGATGTTGCTAACTTCAGGGAGGCCAGAAATAAGGGAAGCTGCCAATCAGCTCTCTGGCTTTGGGAGGGCAGAGGAAGAGCTAAAAGCAGATGTCCCTGAAAGCTAAGACTGAGTTGCATTTTGGTGAAGGCTCAATGTAACACAGGTGAAGGACAGAGGAAGGGAGTCCTGGGAAGCTGCCCCAAATGCCAGGCATTGGAGCTTTACCCCTTGGGTGGTAGAGCACAGACGTGGCAGCCTCTCAGCAGATCGGGGGCAGGGCGCGGGTGGGTCTGTGGGCTGGTGAGATTTGACTTAGTCTGTCCCTCCCAGAACGTGGGAATCGTCTTCTCCTTTGCGACCCTGTCTCAAGCTGGAGAAGATGACTTGGCACTTGTGAAAATCACTCTTGTGCTGACAGGTGCCCCAAGGCCACCATCATCATCCCATGAGGATTTCCTTCTCTGATGAGGTGTTGCTACAGCCTCATGCTTATCCAAGGTCTAGCCTCTGTCCCCAGGTTGCAGAGAAGGGGGCCAACACAGACCCCTACAGAACAAAATTCAAAAGACCCTAGAAACACATACCCTTCAAAATAGCTATCACTGTCATTCCATCCTCAGAGATCCTGGTCATGTTTCCACCTTCAAAGATATTTTCCCAGAGTTTGTCTACATATTAACAAGCAAATGTGGATAAATGGTTTGGGGTTTCTATTTTTTACACAGTGTAAAAAATAGAATAGAATAGTGTGTTTACACACACGTCTTTGTGCTTTTTTCTCACAATGTATTTTGGAGGTTGTCCGTATTTGTTCATAAGGCGCTTCCTCCTTTTATTTTTGAGACAGAGTCTCACTATCTCATCCTCAGTAGAGTGCTGTGACATCACAGCTCACAGCAACCTCAAACTCTTGGGCTCAAGCTATTCTCTTGCCTCAGCCTCCCAAGTAGCTGGGACTACAGGAGCCTGCCACAATGCCCGGCTATTTTTGTTGTCGTTGTTGCAGTTGTCATTGTTGTTTAGCAGCCCGGGCCTCGGTGTACGTGGCCGGTGCCCTAACCACTGGCTATGGACACCGAGCCAGGTGCTTCCTTTTTCTTGCTTACAACTGCTTGGAACTCCCTGACATAGAGGTCCCATCATTTTTTAAAACTAGCACCTTAATGATGCACATTTGAGTGGTTTCTTCTGCTTTGCTGCAATAAATGATGTCACTATAAATAGCTCTATGGATTTGTCATCCCACATGTGAATGCATAGCTAGGATACATTCTTAGTGCAGAATTGCAGAGTCAGAGGGTCCACACAACTATAATCTTGATTAATATTGCCAAGTGTTCCTCCATTAGGGTTATACCAATTTACATTTCCACTGATGAGGCTTGAGACGACCATTTCTCCCACCTTATTCACACAGCTACCAAGCTTTTGTGTGTGTGCCAATCTGATGAGGTAAACGTGCTACCTCAGTGTCATTTTCATCCTGCATGTTTCTTACTGAGAATGACATTTGTGGAACAGTTTTCCATTGTTTAAAAATCACTTGTATTTCCTTTTATGTGAACTGCTTGTTTCCCCAACCCCCTTTCTGTTGGATTGTTAGCCTTTTCTCGTGGATATGTTTGTCATATGAGTTGGGAGCTGTTTTTTCTTTATTTCTTTCTCAGTTTGACTTTGCCTATGGCGATTTTAAAAAAAGACTGTTTTGGAAACAGCTTTAGTTTAATGGGAAAATTGAGCAGGTAGTACAGGTAGCTCCCATACATTTCCTTCCCTCTCCCCCACACTTTCTCCTTTTACTAGCATTTTGTATTACTGCGGTACATTTGTCAAAATTAATGAACCAGGCCGGACCTCGTGGCTCATGCATATAATTCCAGCCCTTTGGGAGGCAAAGGTGGAGGAGGACTGCTTGAGGCCAGGAGTTCAAGACCAACTTAAGCAACATGAGACTGTATCTCCATAAAAACATAGGAAAATCAGCCCAGTGTGGTGGTGGACACCTGTAGTCCCAGCCACTTAGGAAGTTGAGGTAGGAGGATCACTTGAGCCCAGGAGATTGAGATTGCAGTGAGCTGTGACAATATCATTGCACTCCTGCCAGACAGAGACCCTGTCTTAAGAACAAAAGGACCCCAGTATTATTAACTAAAGTCCATAGTTTCTATGGTGGTTCACTTCGTATTGCACAAACCTATTTTGTAAATGCTTGATGTCATGAATCCACCATTGCATTATCATACAGAATAGTTTCACTGCCCTAAAGGTTCTCTGTACTCTACCCGGTCATCCCTCTCGTACCCTGAACCCCTGGCAACCATCGACACTGATCTTTTTACTGTCCCTATCGTTTTGTCATTTCAGGAATGTCACATGGTTGGACTCATACAGCATGTAGGTTTTTCAAACTGTCTTGACTTATCAACATGCATTTAAGGTTATTCCAAATTTATTAATGTGCCTATTTACATGGAGCTATACACAAAAAGTGTGAGACTCAAAGAAGGGGCCAGACAACTGAAGCTTTTATATAATCCTGAGGCTACAGAAAGAATGGGGGTGGGGGTCCTGGGGGTGAGGAAGGGGTGAAGGATGGCAAGTGAAGGCTGTCTCGTTATACAGATTAAACATTCCCAGGTAATCTCAGAGCTGCCCTCAGAAAGAATAGATGGCAGCTCATAGTGTAAATTTCTCCATCAGACCTTTTAAAGTGCCAACTTTTAGTCCTTTTTCCCCCATGAGTTAATCTTTCATAGATCACATAAGCCAGATAAAAGGTTCTTAGAAAAATCCTAATCATTAATGTAGACTTTCTCTACAGATACAAATCTCCCCCACAAAAGATAGCTTTTCAAGGCTATTCTTGTGTTTGTAGCAAGTATATGACTTAATAAAAAATAGTCATAGGAAATATGCCAAAAAAGTATATTCTGGGGTGAAATATTCCACACCAAATGGTCCTTTCCCCCAATTAGCCAATTAGCAAACCTAATTGCCTAGATGTTTGTCTGCCAAACTATCTTTAAAAACCTTTTCTCCCAAATTTTTGGGAAGTGGATTTCGGAAATCTCTCCCATCTCCTCACATGGTACCTACAGTACTAAACTCTCTTTGCTATAAACCCTGCCTGGTATGGGCGTCCTCTTGACCGTGGGCAGTGTACCTGCTTATAGCATTGACTGCCCCTCCTTCTTTTCTGATATTAGTAATTTGTGTCTTCTCCCGTTAGTTAGCCTGGTCAGAGGTTTATCAATTTTATTGATCTTCTCAGAAAATAAGCTGTGGGTTTTATTGATTTTCTGTTTTCTTTCTTTTTTTTGCTGGGGCCAGGTTTGAACCCCCCACCTCCGATATATCACCTACTCACTGAGCCACAGGCACCGCCCTATTTTCTATTTTCAATTTCATTGTTTTTTGCCCAAACGTTTACCATTTCTTCACCTTACTTTGGATTTATATTGTTCTTCTCTCTTCAAGTGGAGTCTTAGATTATTAATTTTAGATTTTCTTTTTTTTTTTTTTTTTTGCAGTTTTTGGCCAGGGCTGGGTTTGAACCTGCCACCTCCTGTATACGGGACCGGAGTCCTACTCCTTTGAGCCACAGGCACTGCCCTAGATTTTCTTTATTATTATTTTTTTCTTTATTAAATCATAGCTACATTAATGAGATCATGGGGCACCATACACTGGTTTTATAGATCATTTGACATATTTTCATCCCACTGGTTAACATAGCCTTCCTGGCATTTTCTTAGTTATTGTGTTAAGACATTTATATTTCTACATTTACTAAGTTTCACATATATCCTTGTAAGATGCACCACAGGTGTAATCCCACCAATCCCCCTCTCTCTGCCCATCTTCCCCAATCCCTCCCCTCTGTCTCCACCTTCTCGATATTCTTAGGTTGTAACTGGGTTATAGCTTTCATATGAAAGCCATAAATTAGTTTCATAGTAGGGCTGAGTACATTGGATACTTTTTCTTCCATTCTTGAGATACTTTACTAAGAAGAATATGTTCCAGCTCCATCCATGTAAACATGAAAGAG
>CAUYPK010086576.1:0-31097 GCA_963574355.1 Loris lydekkerianus | reverse complement strand
GGGAGTGGGTAGGGGGAAGGGGAGAGCAGAGAGAGGGAAGGAGGGAGGGAGGTAGGGGGAAGGGGAGAGCAGAGAGAGGGAAGGAGGGAGGGAGGTGGCGAAGGGGAGAGCAGAGAGAGGGAAGGAGGGAGGGAGGTGGGGGAAGGGGAGAGCAGAGAGAGGGAAGGAGGGAGTGGGTAGGGGGAAGGGGAGAGCAGAGAGAGGGAAGGAGGGAGGGAGGTGGGGGGGTGACTGTGACACACCTTTTGGGGGCAGGACACAATTATAAGAGGGACTTTACATAATGAATGCAATCAATGTAACCTGGTTCTTTGTATTCTCAATGAATCTCAAACAACTAAAAAAAAAAAAAAAAAATTGGAAGTTAATTTTTCCTTGTACAATATGAATTGCAAAATCTCAAAGGAAATCTATCTCTCTTCTCTTAATTCTCCTGACCGTGTGCAGCACAGATGTGATCCCTAGGTTTAACTCTTCAGAAGCCCCGACTTCCGCTGAGTGCAGAACCCGTTGCAAGACTAAAAAGGCCTCTTCGTCCTCCTGAAGGCCCCTCACCACCTCCATCCTTGCCCTGCCCTTGATCTCAAATTCTAGCTACCCTGCTTTCTTTCAGTTCCTTAAACAGATTTTCTCTTTCACACCTCTTGTGTAGGTAGTTCTTTCTACATGAAATATTCCTCCTATTGCCCTTGCTTCTTAATTTCTATTTATTCTTTAACTATCAGTTTACACATCTCTTCCCAGAAACACTTTCCTAAATTTTCTCTTCTTGCATGCTGTAAGGCTAAAGTCCTCAAAGTATTATAATTTATTACTATGCTTTTTCTTCACTGCAAACTATATAAATATATTAATGTAAGTATTTGATTAATTATTCTCCCTCCAGAATGCAAACTTCATGGCATACCAACTGTATTTAATTTGCTGTCTATGGTACCCTCAGTTCCTCCCATGATACCTCAGTACATAATAAGGGCTCATTCAGTAAGTGTTAGTTGAATAAATAAATGAAGAAATAAATTAGCTTAACAAGTGTTTTGGATTTATGATTCAGGTTGACATCAGTGGTTGTTCCTGAATAGGCTTGTACAGTTGTAAATAGGCAATTTATGCCCCTGAAGCTGATATATTCAGAGTAATATTTAAAATGCCACTCTTTCTAGGTTGGCCATTTCACACTGAGATTTTTAATGACATGAGAAAATGCCTTTTAAAAAATCTAAGTAAAATTCATGAGATATATTTTTATATTCAGTGTGATCTCAAATGTGTAAAAATATAGCACATGGAGAATTAAATGACTATTATTTTTCTCTTTGTGTTACATTAATGATAATAATCTCTACAAGTTAAATGAGAAATTGCCAGAACATCTATTTTGCTCAAATGTCCTATATTCTACCATTATGTTTGTCAATATAAATAACTCACTGTCATGGTTGTTTGCCATATTGGTGGGTTCATCCCTCAATTCCAAGCATTCTGTAAACCCAGCCAGAACATAAGCAGATTGCAAAGGGACTTGTGCTGACTCATTAAATGCATGTTTGGCTTAAAGTGCAGTTTAGTTTATGCTTGAACAGGGGTAGATGGAGAGAGAGTTGAGAAAATTCAAATTTATTTACATAATGCTGCACTTGAGGAAAAGGCAGAGTTTTTGAGCTCATTTTCTAGTTTATTTCTATGCATGCACTCATGCATTTAATAAATTTTACTGAGTTTATTGAACTCAGCACTGCTAAGAACTGCAGGGTAAAGCAGAGCTCGGACTTGAACGGACTTAGAGAATGTATAATTTGTGTTAGACGTCTGCTCTTCACCTTGCCCTGGATCATATTTTTCCTGGTATAATTCAATGATCTTTTGAAAAATTTCCCCCTTCTTTATCCTTATTCCAGGTGCTTTGAGAAGGACTGAACCTTTTCTGGGATAAACACATGACCTAAATCTTATCACTGAAAAAAAAAAAAAAAAAAAAAAATCATTCCAAACATTCAGCCACACACACCAGAAGCAGTACTTGTTTTAAGGCAGCATATGATCCAAACTAATCTGTTAAGACTGATCCCCAAATATATTAAATGAGGTAATAATAACTGCTATTACAAATTAACACTCCAAATAGAGAATGATTTTCTTGATTGTTCGGTGGTTCTTTTCCAAAGTAATGATTCGGGGACCCGGGCTCCATCCACGTTCTGGCTCTACCATCTTTAATACTTGGTTTCTAACAACATCATGTGAGTGTCAAGATAGAATAAAGGAGGTGAGTACGGAGACTGACAGTGCAGGGATTTTATAGGCCATCCTGGGAGGGACAAGCATCACTTCTGCTCATATTACACCAAGCAGTAGCCTAACCTATGGCCTATTGAGAGAGGAGCTGGTAAGGGTAGTTTTCCTGTGGACCCAAGAAAGAGAGAAATCATATTTGGGAAACATCTAGCCTATCTCCAACACAGAGACTTTTCTAGATTTATTGGCCAAAGGATGCATCTTTTTTGGAAGAATTTCCAAGCTTAGAGAATATACATCTAGAAACCCTGGTAACCACCATTGTCACCTGCACAGAACAAAGCTAAAATCACAGGCCTGAGGTTGCTTATCCTCAGAAAGACCTGCTTGCAAGGTTTCCTTAGTCTTTGAAGAATACCCAGGAACTTGGCTTTCAGAGGGTTCTCCCCAAGTTCACTGGTAAGCATGGCTCATGGGCCATTACTGCTTGCATAACCATGCAGTGCAGGATGAACACTTACTGTGTTCTCGAATTTAGGTCCATGTTAAGGCAGAGTGACCAGTATCTGACAGAATCTCTAGCAGGCAGACCTCCATATGCCTTGTCACAACTTCTTGTTGGGGGAAGTAAGTGCCTCCATCGGGAGAGGATGAGATCATTCAGATATTGTTGCCCCAGGACTTTTCCCTGTGCTGACTGTGCATTGCATCTTTCTCTGTAATAAGTCTGGCCATGAGGACAAGGATGTGCTGAGTCCCATGAGTCCTCCTAGGGAATCGTCACATCTGGCTGTGACCTTGGGAACCCTTGATATAACACCACATGGGGCGAGGCTTCCTGAGATCAATGCTACTGCCAAGTAAAATGATCAAGAGAGGCCCAGGGGAAGACTCCTCATCGCATTCCTTGTCACCCAGGTCAATTGCAACTAAAGTCAAACTTAAGCTCTGAACTTTTTTGTTTTCTGAACCAAGAAATTCTTTTTTTGTGCTCAAGTCAGTTTGAGCTGGATTTTCTTTTACCCAGATCTAATAGCCACCCTAACATTTCTTCCCTTTCATCTCCTTTGTCTTTTAGAATTTGTTCCTTCAACCTCGAGTGGTTCCTTTGTGTTCTGGACAAACAGTGGCGCAGGATCACCAGCCTTCAGGATTGAAAACACCTATAAAAAGGCTATCTTCACCCCGGCCAGAGGGGGGAGATGGACACAGCATTGAATTCACAATACCTTGTCAATTTGGCCATAATTCCCTTTTGATCTTTCTCACCCTAATTCAGCAACTGCTTGATCTGAGGGGACATCTTCTTTTTCTCTCCTTAAGATGCCACACCATCTCCCTGCTCCTGGGTCTTTCTCTTTCCCTCACTCTCTTTCCTTTTTCTCATTCCCTCTCTCCTTCTACTTGATAAAATAAACTTATAGTTTTGTATTTTAATCTCCACCTAGAGAAATTCTCTTCTCATCCAGAGGATCCACTGAGCTTTGCACCCTAAGGGGTGGCCTTTTATTTTGAGCCTCTAAAGGAAAAATTGTAGTCACAGTTTCTTGCTCAAACAAATGCAAAACGAATAAATTAGTGGGGGCCTTTTATCTAAAAATTGGGTATTCTATTTTCCTTGAATATTATTAATTGTGTTGAGTAAAGGAGCTTCTGAGAAATACTATTTATTCTGAGAAGGAAAAAAAAATAAGACATCAAACCACTAAATTAAGTGCTTACAAACAGTTCCAAAAGGCAGAAGGATTGTGATTTTGCAATTGCCTTATTCTTATGAAATTAACATTTAACATGAAAAAAGATGAATTTTGTCATAGCTAACTCTACTGTAGATATTTAATTCATCATGCCATTCTCAATTATATCATCAGAGGTTGCTCAGGTATTTCTTGTCACATTCTAAATGCTGGAATGTTCAGTTCTATCTTTTGTTCTTTGATTTACAGCCTAATTTAATCTCTATAAAAACACAAGTGTACATGCATCTCTGCTTCACTGAGAGCCTGGAAGCCATTCATCTGAGCATATTCCATTTTTCCTTGGTAATTCAAAAAGCCCTTGAATAAACTAAGGGACACTCCACCCTCTGTTTTATATTTATGAACCGCATGGGAGACACCACACCGTCTGTCCAAAGCCATTCATGTCTGACACATTTTCTTATTCCTTTTGGAATCCCATGTTTGTGTCTTCACTTCCCACCTGCAATATACAATCAGCATATTATCATGTGCTCTGTTAAAGCAGGTTCTAATTGCTTTACATCTGCTAAATGTTTGGGCCTAAATAAATTTTAAACTCCTTGAGGTCAAGAGCCATTTCGTTGTCCCTTTTTCAGACTTCTGAAAGGGTCAGGTACATCACACATGTTAAATGAACATCTATTGACTGAGTTGGATGGCTGGATATTGATCTAGATATTCACTCAGTGAACGATTATTTACCAGATTGTATGAAGACCAGACTTTATACTAGGTTTCAGCTTCACAAACATTCCAGGTATTACCTTGGGATTTTTTTGTTTGTTTGCTTGTTTTGTTTTGTTTTGTTTTAGACAGAGTCTCATTATGTCGCCCTCAGTAGAGTGCTGTGGCATCAAAGCTCACAGCAACCTCAAATTCTTTGGCTTAAGCAATTCTCTTGCCTAAGCCTCCCAGGTAGCTGGGACCATAGGCGCCCACCACAACACCCAGCTATTTTTTGTTGCAGTTGTTTGGCAGGCCCAGGCTGTGTTTGAACCCACCAGCCCCAGTATAGCACCCTAACCACTGAGGTATGGGTGCCAAGCCCACCTGGGGATTTTGTTAGAACAAAGATACTGATAATAGAGGCCTGAGTTAGGGTCTAAGGTGCTACATTTTTAACAAAGTCTTCTGATTCATGGACCATACTCTGAAAGCAGGAAAGTACCAAAGAAGTTGAAAAATATTTCCTATGAAAGGCCAGATAGTGAATAATTTAGATTTGTTGGGCTATATGGTCTCTGTTACAACAAGCCAATTCTGCCTTTTAAGCAGCCATAGATAATAAGTAAATAAATGAGCATGGCTGTGTTCCAATAAAACTTTATTTACAAAAACAAGTGTCTGACCAGATGTGCCTCACAGATGGTAATTTGGCTAGTCTTGACTCAGTGAAACCAACTAAGAGATGGGCCTCATAAAATTCAAGAAGAGACTATCTATAGGTATTAAACGTTCTAAAGTGTTAGTAAAATGAAGTGCATTTTTTCTAGGTGCCAGAACATCTTAACTTTGGCAAGTAATTAGTAATTTGCTTCTCATTAGCAATGTACTTGATGCAAATTGGCTTGCACTGGTCTCTCATAGGTTTTAGTAGACAAGTAAAATGCAAAACTAATAAAACTGGTAACTTTCCAGTGTATCTAAACTGCGACTCAGTTAATCAGCTGATTTCAGGTAAGCATATATTCTTTTTCTTTCTTTGTGTTTGGTGTGTGTGTAAAAAGATAACATTTATTTAACTCACCCACCACTAAGAAGCACTTTTATATTGTTGAGAATATTGTACTTTTTCTACTGATCCAGTAAATGTCCACAAAATTAGCCAGCATTCAATTGCCTTATTTTTCTTTATTATCTCCCTTGTCTATATAATATTTCCAGTCTGCTCCTTTTTCTTCCATTCTTAGTTTTGGAAACCTGGGGAGTAAATATCTATTCATACCTCCCCATTAGCTTATTATAATTGATTTCCTAAGAGTAATCAATTAGGTAAATGGCCAATTAGTCTGGCGTATCAGTGTCACACTGCAGATGATGTTTTAATCATCGAAGGTGGTTCTGGATTTCCAGTCTGATGTTCATTCCGTTCATGTTTTGTTCTCTCTCTCTCTGTCTCCTTAACAAAGGATTATATACTAAATTGTAAGTCCTATAAGCAAAGAAGAAAGAGGTAAAACCTACCAACCTTAGGGTCTTCCTTCTCTTTAATTTCCAAATAACCACCAATTGTTTCACCTGCCAAGTGGTTGATTAGTCCAGTGCCCTCCCCCAGTGCTTTGGACCATCCTTACAAAATGGTTTGCATTTTCCTAGTTGTATCACCTCTTATGACAAACTTAATGCTTTCAGCATTAGGAGGACACAGGTTCACAACATGAACAATAGTCATCTCATCACCCTGACAATCTCATAATTGTCACCACAGGTTTCTATTTCATACTTAACTCATTTTGGACACAGATTTTTATTGAATGATTCTCACATCACCAGTCATTGATGGCCACTTACAGAAGGACAAAATTACAATGCAATACTTTGGCTAAGTCTCAGAGGGAGGAAGATAATGTCACGATTTATCGGAATTTAGAATTCCCGTTTATGGCGAGTCTTTCAGTGGCACAGACTTAATCGAGACTAGGTATGAATCATGATACAGCAGTTTGAGATTAACGCACACAGCAAAGTGAGCATTTTGAGATGAGGCACTCAAAGAATGTTAGGGTAGCCACTGTTGATGCTTTCCATTGAATAATTGATAGGTATTTGGGGGAAATTTCTATAATTAACAATCAAGCCATTTGCTTAGGGAGGAAAGTTTTGGAAGAATAAAACATACTAATAAAGACAAAATAATAGCAAAATGATGTCAATGTAAACAGCAGGGTCTGGTTTCTGTTTTAATGTCCAAGCTGAGCATGTGGGTGGTTTCCAATCTTAACTCCCAGCCACACTTTAGAAAACATCTAACTTAGTGCTCTATGCTAGTTCTCATTTAGATTTTTAAATATATGTGTAACTGGTCTAAAAAAGTACCGAAAGATCCTTCTAGGCCAGTGTAGCAAACATTAGTCACACATGGATTAAAATGTCCCAGTACTACTGAGGTTTCAAACACTGGGGAGAGCAAGGCAAGTGATTTTCATTTTTGCCCATCCTTGGAGGTATCAGGTGAATTTACGACTTGCTCTTGTTACTAAACTCTGTGGCGTTATTGTTAGGAGGACACAGGTTCACAACATGAACAATAGTCATTAATTCCTTAATTAAATAAAGGTTTGCTATTGTTTGAATGTATCTCCCAGAAAGCATGTGTTGGAAACTTAATCCCCTGTATCACAGTGTCGGGAGGTGGGGCCTAATGAAAGGTGATTGGGCTACGAGGGCAGAGTGAATAGATTAATGCCATGATGGAGAAAGTGGACTCATCATAAAAGTGGGAGCCAGCTCCCTTTCCTCTCTCTCACTCTCTGGCCCTCCCTCCTACCACCATCAGAAGATGAAGCAAAATGGCCCCCACCAGAGGCCAGACCCTCAATCTTGGACTTCCCAGCCTCCAGAACCATGAGTAATACATTTCTGCTTATTTTAAATTACCCACTCTATGGTATTCTGCTATAGCAACACAAAATGGACCAAGACAAATGTTAAACAATTTTAATTGCCCTAAACCTAAGTCCAAAATCTAGCTCTGATATTTCTATATCTGAAGAGTCTTCTCTCTAGGAGTCTAATTCAGACACTTGCCCACAGCATTCTAAATTTGCCATAACCTCCCTGCCTGCTGCTCCTTCCATATGATATTCAAAGTTGTTCTAGTCTTTCTAGGATAATACCTAGAGAAGAGGTTAAGATCAGGGCTTTGCAGCCACACATTCCTGGACTTAAAGCTCAATTCTGTCATAAACCTAATAAGTGATTTTTTTTTTTTTTTTTTTTTTTTGATACAGAGCCTCAGTCATCCTTGGTAGAGTGCTTTATCATCATAGCTCACAGCAACCTAAAACTCTTGGGCTCAAGTGATTCTCTTGACTCAGCCTCCCAGGTAGCTGGGACTACATGCACCTGCCACAACGCCCAGCTAATTTTTCTATTTTTAGTAGAGATGGGGTCTCTTACTCTTGCCAAGCTGGTCTCCAAACTCCTCAGCTCGAGCAATCCACCTGTCTTGGCCTCCCTGAGTGCCAGGATTACAGGTGTCAGCCACTGCACCTGGCCCCAAGGTGCGATCTTTATGTCTTTACTTCTGCTATCTTATCCGTCAAATGAGGATAAGAATTCAAATTCTATTTTTATAGATTTTTATAAGCATTTAATAAATTATATTTATAAAATAGATGTGAGAAACTAAAGTTGACATCTGTTGATTTGGGGCTATCTATTATCTATTAAATCTATTTCTACTAATAAACCTGAGATTTTACTATGGAAAATCACCTATCACTCACTTCTAGTCCATACATTTTGGGCTGGTCCTGACCTCTGCTTCTGGGAGTGAAGAATGACATCTAGGTGGAAGGTAATCATGCTATTCTACCACATTCACAATATACTCCGAGGGCTGGCAGAATGCTCATGCTCAGGAAGTCCATCAGCGCTACCCCTGCTTTGCTCTTCATTGTAGGAAAATGGCATTTCTCACTAGGTTCGAACCAAAGCTGTGATGTTTCAGCTGCCACCACCATACTGGTCCCCTGTTCTCCTGTCCTCATTCAAGCTTGATGAGAGCCCTGGCTGCTATAAATGAAGCTTGTCATTCACTCTCAAGGCCACCATCAGAAGAAAAGAGCAGGGGTTTGAGAAGAAGGCAAAGGACATGTATTACTTTGCCAGCAAAGGAGAAGAAATGGCAGCCCCTCTATCTCAGAATAGCTATGTTCCCAAACATAGCTGAATCATAGAACTTTTAAAGTGAAGGCCCTCAGTTGTAGGCTATTTTCCTTTAATTGCAGTTAATGATTCTTATCATCTCTGCCAAGACAAAACCCCAGTGACCATCCACCTGGAAGGCCTGCCCACACCTGCCGCCAGCCTCCAGGCCTGTCTTCTCTTCCGGTGGGAAGAACAACAATCCCTCCCTCTCCTCTCTCCACTGAACACTGCAAATAGGGCTGCAGATTTCAGTTTCTGAAAAGAAAGGGGGGAGTTTTAAAGATACAGAAAACATTTTTTCCTTTTCTTCATCTGTTCATTTGGAGCCTTGATCTAGTGCTCTCTGACGTCTGTCCTAACCATGGCTTTTCAGTTATGTGAGCCACTGAACTCCTTGCTTCCTTTCTCTTACTTGCAACTGCAAGAATCATAGCTGACACGAATACTCGGTGAATAGTATTTAATACATCATTTTACTATCATTATTTACAGGATTTCTTTGTATCTTTCAAGGTCTCTACCTTCAATTGAAACAACCCCGGTGCACACAACCAGAAGACAGTATGATGTTTTTCCTGTGTGTCTCAGTAGAAAACGTTCATTGCTGATGTCTCAGCTGTAGATGGACACTTGTTGGTTTTGGAAAGTAGATAGGAAGGAAAAATTATTTATTCTTTCTCTACCAAGAAGTGTTATAGAAGGGGGATTTGTATTTTTGTGACATGCAATGTTCCCAAAGTTTTGATCACTTTGCTTTCTAAAAATGTAAGTATAAGACCCATCTTTTTACAATCTCTTAAATATAGAGTACTTATTAATCACAGTATTGGTTTGTGCCTTTTCAGTTTTGGGGTCTTCTTATAGAAGTAATAAAACCACGCACAATTATAGCTTCCCACATAATAAATGCACCAGTCTCCTTGTGGTTGGGTCCCATCTTGAAAAGATAAACTTGACTTCACTGGTTTTCTAATTCTCTAGTGGATTGTTTTTCCTGATTTTCTTCACCGGGTCTCACTGTGTACTCTGTATAGTCTTTATTTTGGTTAGAATGACAGATATCAATGAAATCCAAGGGAAGCAGTAAGTGTGTTGGGGTTTGGGGGAGTATGGAGACAGATCTAGCTGAAGGCATGTATGACGCTGAATCAGTAAGAAGTCAAGGTGCTCATGGTTCTGTTATCTACCGACGTGCTGATGTAACAATGTGAAGCAGTTGGTGGTTTTCTAGATACTAAATACAGGTCACCTCTCTCCCTTCATATTAGAAAGCACTCAATTTTGCAGCTAATACCTTTCACCAAAGACAGCAACATATGTCATAAAATATTCCACCACGTACAGTGAAATATAAACTAGTGAAAGAACCAGACCAGCACCATCTTAGGAGTTACCTAAGTTTTGCTCTCCCCGCCCCCTCGCCATTAACTCAGTAAATTTCACCTTCCAGGCAAGCCCAGGCATCATGAGACAACTGCCCACCAATCAGGGACCCTTCCCCCCCACCTAACCAATCTAGAAGCGCCCCCTTTGTTTCAAGCTGTGCATGCCCACCCGCTGCGCGGGACCATAAAAAACCCTCTGCTCCAGAGCTTGGGGCTCCTGGCATGGATCCGTTGCAGCGGAGACCCCAGGAGTCCAAGTTTGAACTTGCAATAAAATGGCTTTTTGCTTTTGCATCGGACTCAGCTCCCTGGTGGTCTTTGTGGGGGATTTCAGGATCTGGGCACAACACTAGCAATTTCTGAGTTTAGACATGGCTGAGGAACCTTCAGCAACAAGGAGGACAGGAGGAGATATTCTTTGCCTTTAGGTTTTCTGAAAGAAAATAAAGAGTCATCCTGTATTTCACCCAGTGTTCAGGGCAGTGCCATGTGTGAAAAGAGATAGCAATGCTCTACCAGCCACGATGGCCTGGTTGAAAGAATCCCACCTTTATAGCGGAGAACAATCTGGATTCTCCAAGGGACGCATTGCCAAAATAGAGCTGTCTTTTACAGTGGGCTGAGTTTTGCTCTCAGCCATGGCAGAGACTCTTCAGGACCCCTTTCAGTGCTATCAACAAGTTTCTAGAAGAATAAGAGTCTAGCTTATAATTAATTTGGAATTGCTCATTTTAGTATGACTAAGTTGGAAAGCACATTATAAAAGGGTAGGATGACATTTCCTGGAGAGTCTATAAATCTGGAGCCTCAGATCATAGTTTGAATTACTCACCTAATTCCAGGTTTTAAAAGTTAACACCTCTTGGTCCAGCAGCTCTGTGTGTGTCTAAACAATACAATAGGAATTGTAGGAATCAACTTTTAGGAATCCATAATAAAGGCAAATTAGCTCAGATGACATACAAGAAAATTTACATATGGGAAAAATCTTGTATATAAATGATCTCTAATGAAGGAGCATCTAAAAACCAGGAAAATGCTGGTTGCCCTTTTAATATATAGTCAAGTGTTGGTAATACTAAGTACTAGGGTTCAAATAAAAATAATTTATGTTCAGATTGACATTCACTTAATGTAAATAAAGCACCTGGTTAATTATGCAATGCTTTGTCTTCTTTAGCTCAAGAAACTAATGAAGAAAGAAAAATTTCTGTCTTCTGTGTGAAATTAGTGGTAATTTATACTAAACAGAAAATATACTCATATATAATTAGGAGGCAATTTTATACATTATTTAGCATGTCAGGACATTTGAGTATAAGATCCTGCAAAAAAAAAATCTACTGTGGACAACAAAGCTTTACCCATATTCAACCTAAATACTATAATGTTTAGGGGCAAAGTAGAAGTATAATATTAACTTATTTTTATGATTGTAAGATGTTCCAAAGTCCTTCTAATTTAGAAGACTAAAATAATTTCATCAAAGGAAAAAATCAAATAGTGAGATTAAAATTATTTAAATATGTAATTGACTATCCATCTAAATAGAATTGAGATTTCCACATTTGTTAGCAGGTCAGTTGGGGAGTTAAACACAAATAATGATCTGTGTGATTTAGTCTCCTAAATATCTTAGGCTATATAATGTGTTATTTAAATATACTGCTAGTTCTGAAGTTTTAAAAGGTTTATTAAAATTTTATGTTATTCACTGTGCTGTAAAGTAATAGGCCAATTATTTATATGGAAGAAAGGACTTTAAGTGATTCATGTTCAGAGTGACTGCTTTAAGGTAGTACTAAAAAGACACAACGTGTTAACACTCTGATGTTAAGGCTTCTACAGAAATGCTGCTATAACATCTCGGAGCTTTACCTCATCAAGTTTTAACCTCATCCAAGTAATCTAACTTTATTTCCAGGTCTTCTTTCCTGGAATCACTTAAAGTCCACAGAACTATTAAGGTGGTCATTCCCCCACCTCCCCCCACCCCCCGCTTTTATTTTACACTGTTATTTGATTCAGAATTAGGGTCGTCTAGGTTTGAAGCTTCTTTGGGCAGATTGTGGTGGATTGTTTCCAGTGTCCCAATGAGCAAAATGAATTATCAACTTTCTGAAATGCTGCTCTTAACCCATTAGTAGGGGTCTGCCAAAGCTTAGCCTCAGTGGATGCTGGGGCAGCAGGAGAATGACCAGAGGTGGTATATGAATTTGCCAGCAGCACGCAGAGTGGCCTGCCTAGAGCTTGCATCCAACCCTCTTCTCATTTTGTACCCTTAAGTTGGTGTCCTTCAGGTTCCAGATGTCAGAAGTCAGCACCTAAATGTCTCCATTGTCTAAAAATAAACTTTCTACTTTGGAGGCGATATACATCCAGGTAAAGGCTCCAGCTGGGATATAAACCAACCTGGGTTTAAATCCACCAAGGCTAGATGTGTACTCTTGGGCAAGTTACTGGACATCTTAGCCTCAGTTTTACCATCTATAAAATGTGAATAAAACTGGTGCTTCCCTCATAAGACTTTTATGAATATTAAATATGGCAGTGCCTGGAAGGCATTTAGCATAATTCATGGCACATTCTGATATGTGTGTGGTATTAACGATTTCTTTCAAACTTTAATTAAGATAGCCCTCATTACAGATCCCATATCTGTATTTCTTTTACTACAAATGTGTGTGGAATTGTGGTTGGTCTGAAGTTAGCAAACACTAATTAATTTCAATGGTATAAGCTATCAATATTGTACTGCCAAGGTAGTATTCATGAAATGAATTTAAAACCAAAAGAAAATGTGTGTTAGATCATTCCTCTGTTTTATTAACTGGCCACTGGTCCTCTCCCTTTACCATGGCCACTTGAGAGTTAACCAATTTTGTGCAGATATTTGGATAATTTTTATCTAGATTTAAAAAATCCAGGTCCAGGCTACTGGTCAGCCCCATCTTGGCAAGACTTCATGGGTTCAGAAGGATATGAAGAGACCCACAAACTTACATCTCCAGCCTAGATAAGAAAGAGGTACATGGGTCACTATGAAAGTTTTGAGACAGGCTGTGCTATGGTTCATTACTTCACTTCCAAGAAACGCAGTGGATAGGTCCTTTCTGATTCACTTGTGCAAGTTAACAGTGTTGCAGGGAGGGCTTCATTTGTTTCTATGGTGTAGAATTTACATTTCTTAATTTGGGGGTATCTCAAAATTTTCATAACAAATCATAGCAAGGTCAAGATGAGGAAAAGTCCTGATCAGTTCTAAGATGCCTTTTAGGATAGGTGCTCAGGACACAAACCTAGCTCTCTGAGCATTTTGCCAACCCAAAGCATGTGGTGGGATCCTTAGTAGTTGAATGTCACGTGTTTGCTGTCCCTGCTGGTGGCTAATCGGATCAGAGGTAGACACTTACCCGAAATGGACATTGGATTAGGTGTGGACACCCCTTTGGGAATTTCTAATTATGGCTAACAGAATTAAGTATTTTTTTTTTTTTTAGTCACAGAAATTAAAGAAATGCAAATTCAGGCCCTCCCTTAGCTGCCTTGTGCACAATAAGGCAAAGAAAGCTCTTTGCAAAGAGCAGCAGGAAGGAGATGGTGTGCAGGGATCGAGAGAAAGCCAGCCTCAGTTTCCAAGGTGCTGGGCCCTTCTCCCACCTCCAGGGGACCAGCTGCAGCTCTAGTCTTGGTTTAAGGGAGCAGGCGCAACTCTTCCTAACAATTTTCCCTTCTTTTGTCCTTAAACCAATTTAAGTAAGTTTCTGTTTCATATGACAAAATTAGATACAAACAAAACACTTGTTCTTGTCACTTTCCTTTGCCCTATTGATTCAGAAAGTTGAGTGCTTCTTTAAGAGATTGGTTTGTTTATTCCCAGCAAGAATAAATTGTGCCTTACTTCCTATGTAAAAATGCAATGTTGGTTTTTTCCCAAAAGAATAGCAAAAATTGTGAATATATTTGTATGGTATGTGTGGTGAGTGTGCATGTGTGTGTGTGTGTGTGTGTGTGTGTGTGTGTATGGTAGCCACAGTAGGAAAGGTATAAAAAATAATATTAAATGCATTTAAATTGTTTCCCTTATTATGTAAGTTTCGGGGAAATGTATCATAAGAGAAAATGTAATACAGAGAACCTAAAATCTGTGGGCTTTTTTCAATATCCTGTTATATTTATTACAGCTGATCCTCACAATGACCCCAGGAAGGAGGCCTGTTACATCTGTTTTCAGGGTGAAACATGAGAAGGCACGTGACGGTCCAAGGTCACAAGTCATCCAAGGTCACAAGTCAAGTAAATCGTCTCTCTTGTTTACAAGCAAGTCCAGGATATGTGACTCTAAAGCCTTTAGTATGTCTTCCATTTCCGTTGTTGTTCTCTCCAACATAGAATTTATACATAGAATAAATTTATTTATTTATACATAGAATAAAATGTATTCTATTATATACACTACTCACAAGGGATATTCCATGATCCAATAAATTTGAGAACTGCTGAATACTCAGTCCCCCTCTTGGAGATACACAATGTTCACTTAATATAGTCTGTAAAGAACTGCATTCAATTTCATTTAACCCAGTGCTTTAACAAGTACATTTTCTACAGAATCATTTTAAAACATTTTTAAAGTTGTGCTGTCAAAAGAGCTATTAATAAATTGAAGCATTAATCACCAGTGGATTAAAAATTATAAAATGTTTAATAATAAAAAGGCCACTTTCCTATGTATAATTGGTATTTTCTAATATCTTTTTAACATCTTCTAATTCTAAAAATAACAACAAACAAACAAACAAAAACCCTGAAAAACTGAAATACTTTGTAGTATAAAAAGAAAAAGAAAAATCAGCTAAAATCCTATGGGTCTAAGACAACTATTTTCACACTTTATTGATCATTTGAGCATATATCTCTATCCATGTCTATCTTCAATCATAGATAACTTTGCATCAATCAAATATTATCACAGATGTTTCATCCTGACTGTTCCCCTCGACCTTGCTGTTTGTCTCCAACTCCATCTGCCACAACACACATCCTGAGATCATTGGTGTTAAAAATCTGGTGAATATATCTTCATGATTATATAGATGATAGATTAAGAGATGATGATGACAGGATTATAATAGATACACTATTTTATATCTTCTGTTTTGCACATTTTACTGAATAATGTAAAAATTCCTCCAAGTTAACTGGCATAGAAAACAATGAAGAAAATTCTGAGCTTATGTAATTGAATAATTCAGGAGAAGATACAGCTTAAGACCCAGCGGGCTAGAGGGGCTAAAACAACATCACTCTCTCTCTCTCTTTCTTTTTCCACCTAGAATGATTCTTTTCTGAGATGGGAACAAAAAATAACTTTTGGAAACCCAGGATTACTTCTCTGCTGATTGACTTCTATCAGCCAGAGAATATTTGCATCCCTGCACCACAGCAGCCCCTGCTCATTCATTCTGATGTTTGCACTGATTAGAAAGACTTAGGTCACCTTTTCTGCCCTTAAGCAATACTCAAATCCCCTGTGAGCTTTGCCTGTTGAACTGGACATTTGGCTTTCCCAGACCCCACAGATGGAAATGAAGATGGTAAATTGTCGGCAAAAATCTGGGAGGGGTGGTTGGCAGTAGTAGGGTAAATGCACACTGGATTGTTGAGAAGAACCAAAATTCTGCAAACAGGACCGAGGTCCTGCCAAAAGATGGAAGTCAAAATCTGAAAACATACTGTTCCACTGAACACCAAGAAAATACAGCACAGTTAGATTTCTTATACTTAGTTTATATGGGGAAAGGAGAAAGGGAGGGGAGGAGGAGCATGGGTGGAGGAAGGGTGATTGGTGGGACCACACCTACCGTGCATCTTACAAGTGCACATGTGAAACTTAGTAAATGTAGAATATAAATGTCTCAACACAATAACTAAGAAAATGCCAGGAAGGCTATGTTAACCAGTGTGATGAAAATATGGCAAATGGTCTATAAAACCAGCGTATGGTGCCCCATGATTGCATTAATGTACACAGCTATGATTTAATTAAAAAAAAAAAAAAAAAAAAGGAATGCTAGAACCAAATGAAACTACTTGGCAAATTCTTTCCCTGAATATGATGGTCAGTAACCATGGGGCTGCAAAGAACATGTCATTTCAAGCTGGTTTAAGTGAGAGGGGTGTTTATGGAAAACCTATAGTGGAAATGTACAGAACTGAAGGGCAGGAAACATAGTAGGTATAACTGGGACTCAGGAACGGTGCAGGAGCTGAAATTGCCCAACGAGACTATCTAAAAACTCTTTACTCCTGCCTCATTTACTTTTCTGCAGATCAACCTCTTTCTTCTCTCGTCTTGGAATAAAGACACTCCCCCTCTTGCTGATAAAAACGGGGTTTCTACTCCTTTTTGTTCTGTCTTTTAACTTGCCACTGAAATGTTATTTATTTATTTTTTGATAGCTATCCCCCAAATTGTGCTTTGTCAGTGGCCTTGAAATGCAAACATGCTATAGCCCCAACTCCACGTGATCTTGCAGCTCCAGGAAGGTCACATCAGGTTTAACTTTCTGTCTCTTTCTTAATTCCAAATTCTTGACAGAGACAATTAGACTGTGGCAGCTTGGGTCAAGGAAGGATGCACTCTTGGATCCTCTACAGTCAAGCTGGAGGGAGGATGCACTCTTGGTACAGTCAAGCTGGAGGAGGCAGTTTGAGTGGTATCCAGGAAAGCGTCGTAGCTCGGTAAGAAAGTCAGTCAACTTACACCGACTAGACCCAGGGTGAGAAAAGCCAAGCATTATAACTCCAGCTTGAGGCACTGTCATCCAGACACTAGTGCTGGTGGCAGACTACCTAAGGCTGAGGACTGGGCCTGTCATTATTAGATATAGGACTTTGGGAAATTTTCTCATCTGCAAGTGGGGTTAATAACAATACCTACTTCACAGAGTTGCTATAAATAATATAGAAGCTAATAGAGTGAAAAATCTTAGATTGATGCTTGTCAGACAGTAAGCACTAAATAAACATTAGCTATAGGTATGGTTTCAATGTACCCCCGCCCCCAGCTACACGTGTTGGAAAATTAATCCCCAATGTAACAATATCAGGGAGGATTTAAGATGGATCATGGAGGCTCAGAACTCATGGATGGATTCATTTATTCATGGGCCGATGTATTAATGGGTTAATATATTGATGGGTTATCATAGGAATGGGGCTGGTGACTTTATAGGAAGAGGAGAGACTGAGCCACCTGGCCACGCGACATCCTGGGCATGTGAGTTACTGCCAAGAACTCCCACCAGCAAGAAGGCCCTCACCAGAGACAGCCCCTCTGTCTCAAGCTGGTCAGCCTTTGTCATTGTAAGAAATAAATTCCTTTCTTTATAAGTTACCCAATTTCTGGTATTCCATTTTAAGTGACAGAACACAGACAAAGATAGTTTTTGTGAAAGTGGCAGGTCCGTAGCTCTGCAGGCAAAGCGACAGTTTCAGACAAGGACTTAAATGATGTGCTGAATGAAAAGGGCAGTGAGAGGAGAGTCTTGGGTCTTACTAACTGGAAGGACAGGGATGGGAGACTAACACTGACATTGAGGGCAAAAACTCCCTCATGCTTATGAGCCCCCAGCTGCCACTTTTTGCACTAGAGAGATGTGCTCTAGCCATCAATGAGTGGGCACCATTCAATACTCTGACTAAGTTGCTGAGGCTTTTGCTTAATTAAACTTTCATGCAGTAAGACCCCGCCCCACTGAAAAGTGGTGGGTAGGTGAAGCCCAACTTGAATTATCCTCATTAAGGAGCTAGCAACAGGCAAGAAAGCCAATGCCAGCAGCCTGGAGCCCTGCGCCTCGGGGCACCAGATAATAACTTCAGAATGGGGACGTGGACAGCCAGCCCAGCTCAGCCTCTACTTCCCAGCACCTGGACATGAAAGGCAGCGCCTTTCAGAACAGCAAAACTGCCCTGCAAACAGCGGGGAGAGGAAGTATTTAATAGGTATGGCCTTCTGGTAGGCAGGTGTCAGGGAGAACGGTCTCTGGTTGCTCATTCCATGTTCCCCAGACATTGAAGTAGGGAGTTGAAGTTACGGAGTGAAATCACGAAAAAAGTAAGGCGGGTTTAATAAATTCACAAATGATACCCTTAATGATGGACAAGGTTAGAAAACGCTGGGCCCACTTTCACTTGGGTCTATACTTCTGCCTCCCAGAGAGCAAATAATAATAATAATAATCTTCAGTATTGATAATATAGTTTGGAAATAACTTCTCACGGCTTGTGTTCCTCTTTTAAAGACCAGCCCACATATAAGATACCAACATGATAATGTAAGCAAAAGATCAAACAGGGCCTGGCATATGGTAAATATTCAATAGTATTATCATTTTTCCCTCTTTCTTCCCTGAATAACTTGTCCTCTGTAGTGTGCATTATTTTATTCATTTATTAATATTTATGTTTATATTTATCTGATATACGAGGTCAGACAAGTAAGTCTGCACACTCATCTCAGGAAAAGTGCTGCATACATCATTGCTGAATATCCTGTGGTCCCCTCTGAAGTCCCCTGCTTGGGAAGCCCTGCATGAACTCCAGCTCCTCGTCCACCCTTCAAAGCACTTTTTCTAGGGTGAGTTCATGAGCTTTAATTGTCAGACCTCATACAGGCATATCATGTAACTATGTGCCAGGCAATCTTCCCAGTGCTTTTATATAATAACTCACTTAATACCTACCACAAAGATATAAGTTGGGCTCAGTGACGATCTTCATTTTGGGAATACTACAAAGATGTTAAGTAGCTGGTCAATGAACGGAAGGCAGAATTTGAAACTGTCGATGTTTGCTTTTCTTCACTAACAGCAGCCCATTTGGGTTTTGAGAACAGAAGTACATTTATCTCTGTGTGATTCAGGCATGGACATCCAATCATCCAATGTACGCTCGCTGACTATCAGGAAGAGACAGCAGTAAACCTGCCCAGGCCCCGTCACCCGGCTTTACCTTTTGCCCTAGGGATTCAGGGCTTCACATAAGCTCTTAGAAGGAAAAGGGCATGAAGGAAAAAACAAAAACAAAAACAAAAATCCCAAAACCAGGCTGTTGGCTTTTTACTTGTCCGCTCCTCCAATCCAGAAGCAGGCTCGGAGCGAGTGCCATCATAAAACTGTACAGCATTTTCATTCCGTTTACTAGACACAAAACCAAATACTCCGAAGCTTTGTGTTGAATAATCTTGTCCAATCTCCAGGCTGCTTCCAACTCTCCATTTGTTTTAGCCCAGCTCCTGTCATTATGGGAAAAACCTGTCTTCTTTTAGGATGATTCATTTTCATGGGTCTCTTGGTTGCAAGGGAATGATCTAGCTTCAAGCACAGCTGGATTTAGGGATCAGATGAAGCTACCAGCGCTGAGCTACTCTTCCACTTCTTGCATCTGTTTTTCAATTTTGGCTGCACTCCCAGGTTGCTCCATCAACATGGTAAAATGGCTGTATCAGCTCCAAATCCAACCTTTATACCTTCTTAACTCTCTAGCCCATGGGAAAGACATATTTGCTCAGAACCTCTAGCCAAAGTTTCATTATAATGCATAGGTTTGTAGTGGATTATAGACCATCTATGAACAAATCCGCGCATCTCTACTTTGGTACCAAGAGGAATACATAACTGAGGAATACAGGGGTGGTTCCACAAACTAATGGTCCCCAGTACAGACCTAATAATGGCTCCTGCAGACAAACAACCTTATATGTGAAACCTTTAAGAGCAATCTAAATGGATATTGGAGAATTCAAATAGGATTTAACAGCTCCCACTTTTTTTTGTAATCTCCCCTGTCCCTCTTTTAAAGCATTGACATTTATCTCTCTAAGAACATTTACATTTGGCTTTAAACTTGCCATTAATGAAAAATCTACTTGCCATGGGCAGGATCCTGGGCTGCTTAAGAACACAAACGGAGTTTTGTCATCTTTAAAGAATCATCAGAAACATTTATTCCCTGAACTACTTAGAAGCATCTTTGCTCTCTCTTGCTTCCCCAAAATACTAAAAGGAATCAATCACCTACAGACAGATAAGGACATCTCCCTCTTTGCTAGATACAAACTGAAGGCTCTTGATAGATTTCCTGGCCCTACAGAAGAAAGAAGGCATTTAAAGCCGAGAATGGCGGTGTGCACTGTGATCACAGCTATTAGGGAGGCTTTAGAGAAGGGCCCAGGAGTTTGAGGCCAGCTTGAGCAACAGAGTGACCCCTGTTTTGGTGGGGGCTGGGGGTAGGAAGACACCCTAGGGCTATCAGGTTAGGGATGCATAAGAAGGTACTACTGTGCTTTAAAAAATAATTACTATAAACAAATTTTAACAGAAACAAAATCATATTTCTTCAACTATCTAAGGATTAGAGATTAATACTATAACAAAGAATTTTTCACTCACAACACAAGCTAAGAAAAAGATACCAACATTCTCTTTGAAGGCTCCGGTGTGTCCCATCATTTCTCATCATTTCCATGACACTAATTTTACTACCTGCGGCTATCCCTAAACAAAATAATTATTACCTTGCGGGTCTCTAATATATGTCGTGAAAACATAATAATTGTATTTTACTGTAACTTGATTTATGGATTATCATGATATTTCTCAGAATTATACACTACTGAGTATAGCTCTAGTTCACACGTTTTCATTCATTTGTGTGATTAGACCCTGATCTGTCTACTCTTGGTGGACATCTACTCTTGCTGAAGACTTATTTGGCATCTATTATCAGCCTTATGCACTAGGCTCTAGTAGAAAAGTGGAGTGGTTTCTTGGGGGTGATACCAGGAACTTGCTAGATTATGAGGCTTATGCACAGTCAACCCTGTTAAATAATTCCAAGTTGTTTGCAAATTGGTTGAAAAAATGTACACTCACCACAGCATGGGTTTCAGTAGATCCACAGTCTTGCTGATAAAATACTTTCATTATAATTTCGTTTGTACTTCAGAAAAGTTTTAGATATCCATACAACTCATGAAGAGAGTTCAGAGTCTCCAGTATGCTCTTCATCCAGTTTCTTAGTTTATATTTGTTACAGTTAAGAAACCGATATTGAAACATTATTATTAACAAAAGCCTGTACTTAGTTCACAATTTGCTCATAGTTCTGAGGGATGTCCTTGTCTGTTTCAGTATCGCAACCAGGTTAGCAAGTTACAAAGAGTCATCATGTCTTAGATTTTCAGCGGTGACATTTGACTTTATTTTTGGTCACCTTGATGGTTTGGGGGAGAATTTTCTAGCCTGTCCCTCAATGGAGATATGTGGATATTGAGTCTCATGATTGCATTGAGACTATGTATTCTTGGGAGTAAGACCACAGAGGTAAAGTGATGTTTTCATCACATTATAACAAGGGTACACAGTATCAATTTGACTTGTTAAACTTGATCATTTTGCTGAGGTAGTGTTTGTCAGGTTTCTTCATTGTAATGTTGCTCTTTCGTCTCCCCTTCCACACCATACTCTTTGGAAAGAAGTCACTCTGTACAGCTCACACTTAAGCTTTGCTCCACCCCCTTGAGGGTGAGGTGTTTACATAAATTACTTGAGATGTTACTGCATGGGTGATATATTTATTTACTTATTCAAACATTTGTGGGTATCCGTATGGACTTATGAATATTTATTTTATATTTTTGTTATAATCCAGGGCAATTTTCTTTTTTTTTTTTTCTCATATTCTTTCAGCTTTGGCCACTGAGAGCTTTTTGAAAGAAAGTTTAATTGTGTCATTAGTTGGGGGGCACTTTGTTATCTCCTGAGGATTTCAATTTGCACTTTGCTGATCTCCGCTCTAAGATTCAGTGTTGATAATTTTTCTCTTGAATTGTGGTTTTCTTGGTGATTTCTTGTTCTTTTATTATGCAGGATACAATCCTGTTAGTTAAGTATGCTGGAGATAATAGGTGGGTCATCTCCCAGTTTTTGGCTTTTCTTTTATTTATGAGGCTGCCAATTTACTGAAGTTTTTAACATTAGTGTAAATAAACATTGATCTTTCTCTATACACTTTGAAGCATTGAAAGATTAATCAAGAAACTCTACATTTCCTGATGTCATGTGATATTCTCCAAGATATTATTCCATTGTCTTTTACTTATGTGAAATTCATTTGTGTATGAAATGTGACGTAAGAGTCCAATTTCTATTTTCTTATGTAATTAATTGTTTTAGCATCATTTATAGAAGAGTAATTATTCTGTGAATGATCTAACAGTATTTTAGCTATGTTATAAATTGAATCACCACCTTTGTATAGATTCTTGTCTAGAATATCATGTTCCATTCTTCCATTGTCTGTCTATGTGGGAATATTACATGGACTTAATTATTGAGTCTTTTTTTTTTTTAATTTTGCTTTAAAAAGTCAAGCCCCTTAAATTTGTCACCATCAGGAGTGAATTGAAAATGTTTTTCTATGCTTTTCTGTATAAATTCTAGCATTTTTTTTTTAAGTTCCACAAAAAACAAATACAACATAACAAAATAGTTGATGGAATTTAATTGAATTTATAGACAAACTTGGGGGAACTTGGTCTCACTAGAGTATTGAGCTTGTTAGCAATGTTCCAACCATATATAGGGCACCTCTCTCCACTAGGCTGGTCTTTAATGTATTTTAATAAACTTGTAGAATTTCCTTCATACTAATGTTATCTGGAGGTTGGCTTTTCATTTCTATCTCTATATACCCAGTCTCTAGTGATATGATGGGAACCATACCAGAAATTAGTTAAATATTTGATAAAATGGAAGAAGAAAGGAAGGAAAACTGAGAGAAGGAAGGAGGGAGGGACAAAGGGAGGAGGGAGAAAGACAGAAAATTAAACAGGGTTGTGTTTTGTAGGGCCTTAAAAGCCAAGCTTGCATTTTGTTCAGTAGGGGAGAAATCAGTGAAGACTTTTAGTTGGTAAATAAGGAAATTGAAATATGTCTGGAAGTCTTAAAAAAAATAAATCAGGGAGGAGCAAGATTGAAGGTAGCAATACCAGCCAGGGGAAACATTAATAGAAATTTGCACTTCCAAGCAGGGATGGAAAGAGGCTGAGAGATTTATGTATTTGGTATGAAGAGATGAGAGTGATTAGTAATACTTACAAAATAATCTTCTATAATTTATATCTGTTATAAATGCATAATAGATATAAAGTTAAAGTGGCTTAAAAATTCATTTATACTTTCAATTCTTCACTGACATCTCAAGGATTTGGACCTTCATGGGATAAAACAACTTTCAAAGTGAAAAAGGTCCATGTGACCAGAGCAAGTCGATTTACCTAGATGGATTGTTTTTATATGAAATAAAGGTTTGATTTAAATGACCAAAGTTCCGAATCCAAACAATGAATGATCATTACTAAACATTTCCAGGGACAAGAATAACCAGGACAGAAATCCAAGACTGGCCTAATAGGAGTGAGTGAGGTTTATAGGCGCAAATTTGGAAGCTACTGTCACTCTGATTTGAAGGTATCAGTTAAACGTTTGGAAATTCCTACAGATACAGGTGAGGATAGAGAGAAAAGATTGAGTTTCACATGCGGAGTCTTGCCCTTCACTTTGACACTCTTACATTTTCCACTCATGGCCCAATTAACGTTTTGTTGCTATAAGATAGCAGAATAGTTAGACTGTTACCTGAAACTTACCAAAGACAGCACCAATGTCTGATTGTCTTTGAGCTGCCGATGTCTCAAGGAAGCTTTTCACATAATACATGCCCAGTACAGCTGACGTTGCAAACAGTTCTATCCTTTCCTGAAAGGGGCCATTTGTTCACAAGCATTTGTCTACTTACTCTCTGGTGGCAACTGTGCCCCTCAAATGCCATTTCTGGTGGGCTTCTGGGATCCCTGCTAGGTATCAAAAGGGTTCTTATTTATATCTGCTAGAAAATACCTTCAGAAGAAGATGCCAAAATTAAGTCAGCTGGGTGTTGAAAAGTGTCATGAAGTGGTGATAAATTTGTGTTTGTACCATTTGCCCAAATATCAAAAACACCTTTGCCAGAAGATCAAAATGCAATGAGCCAGATGTTTTTATCTTTTTAATAATTAACCTTCTCTAAATAATTCCTCTGTTGGTAGCCAGTTAGTTGAAGCCAGGGTCTACCTTACCTGAGACACATTTACATTGTTTTCCCACTTGAAATGAAATATTCAAAAATGACGTCACTACAATTCAAATCAGGCCACATGACTACAATGTTTTCAAGATTACATGATGAACCTTTCACACATTCATCAAATGTGAAAGAATTCCACAGTGAGGCTAAAATATCTACCATGTAGAGTCTATCAGTATTTTAGTATATTATTGCACAACTATCCATCTATTCATTATGCCATCCATTATGGATGAATATTCTTATTTGTAAGCATTCCAAAATCTCCAAATATGCTAAAAATATATATTAATATAATTAATACATTAATTATATTATAAATAAATATATATTACAGATATATTAATTATATATTATATATAATTATACATTACAGATATATATAATTATATATTATATATTATACAGATATATATTATATATATAATTATATATTATATGTCCATCTACTCATTCCTCCATCTATCACGGGATCAATATTTTGTTGCTATACGGTAGCAGCATAGTTAGACTATTTGGAATGTAAACATTCCAAACACTAAGTATTAGGACAAGAATCTAGGTATTTATTTCAAAAATCAATGTTGAGGAAATAGAGTTGAGATAACCCGGTTTTTGGCTAGCTTGTTGATTGGACCTTTCAAGTGACGATATGTTAATCCATGCTTGTCTGCCACCATTACGATTTCCAATGTTGATTTTGGTTTCTATAGGATGTAATCTAATAATCTGGCAAGGGACCCATCCAGAAATTGCCAGGTTAACGGCAATTCTGATTACTGTGCAACATGTTGATACCGCTATAAATCTTATTTCTTAGACATTGATTTTTGAAATAAATAGCTGAATGCTTGTCCTAATACTTATTCTTTTTTTTAGCTCAGAAACTATGACACCTGAAAATAGTAGAGCAGGAAAGAAAAGTTACCAGATTATACACATCGTACCTTGAAAGACATGCACCCAATCATTAAAATGCCAGTGTGAGAAGCAGAGGATGGAACTTCATTACTGTGGAGAAGGAATAGATTTGTATATTTATTTTATATTGTCTAATTTTTAAGCATCAGAGAAAGTGGAAGTGAGCAAGAGCCTTGGGTGTTTATACAAAAGGATGTTTATACAAATTTACTTTAGTCGTGTTAGACTAGTGTCCAATGAGGAATAAAGGCAAATCTAATATTAAAATGAATTTGAAAATTTAGTAATTATTTCCTGTGAGCAGAGCACTGTTCTAGGTGTGTTAGTATTAAAAACCCACTCACGGGACATGAACCAGCCAAATTACATATTGTATACGGAAGGAAGTTTTCCTTTCACTTCAGAGAACATCTTATGATGCAATGCGGTGCAGTGGTCGTGATGATCTACACAGCTCATCCTGCAAAGCTCCGAGTTACTCATCAAAGACAAGGGATCTGGAAATCTCAGCTCCTTTTCTGGTAATAAATGCGTGGTATTTGCCCAGCAAGTCACACCGAGGAATTATCACTCACTCACTATGAGATAATCAATGTGATATCCTATGATGCTCAAAGATTAGACAATATAATTAAATATACAAATCTATCCCTTCCCCACATTCATAATGGAGTTCTAGCCTCTGCTTCTCACATTGGCATTTTAATGATTGGGTACACATCTTTCAAGGTACAATGTGTATAATCTGATAACTTTTCCTTCCTGCCCTATTATTTTCAGGTGTTATGGTTTTTGAGTAAAAAAAAGAATAAGTATTAGGACAGGAATCTAGCTATTTGTTTCAAAAATCAATATCTAGGAAATAGAGTTTGGATAACCAGGGTTTGGGCTGGCATGTTGACTGCACCTTTCAAGTGACAATATGTTAATCCTCTCCTGTCTGCCATCATTATGATTGTCATATTGCTTTAGTTTCCACAAAATACAATCTAATAATCTGGCAAGGGACCCATCCAGAAATTGCCAGGTTAACGGATTTTTCCAGTTACTGGGGAGCACATTGATACTGCTATAAATCTTAGTTTCTCCAAGGTATGTGCAATAAATTCCGTGTCAGCTCAGTGAGAGCAGTGCCCAAGGCTGCTTTTCCCTGTCATTGGCTACTCAGCAGCTGGCTAATGGCCTGGTATGTAGTAGAAACTCTGTAAATACTTTTGCAAGTGTACATCTTAATTATTGTTTACTCTAACTGCAAACTCATTTGAAAATGTATAAATGTAACACCAACATGCTTTAGTATTAGAATCACAGTGAAAATACGGCAGCCTATACTAATAAAACCTGAAACCAGAACACACCGGAGTACACAGAATACATACTATGTTAATTTCCTAAGGCTGCTGTGGCAAATTGGCATGGATTTAGTAGCTTAAAACAAACACAAAAAGAAATTTAATTTTTTGCATACAGTTCTGGAAGGAAGCAAGAAGTCTGCAATCTAAGTGTTGAAAGTCTGGGCTGCTTTCTAGGGGAGGAGTCCCCCTGGCCTCTGCCAGCTTTTGGTGGCTCCAGACCTTGCAGGAGGCTGAATTACTCTGATTTCTGCCTCCATTTTTCATGGGCCTTCTGCTCTGGGGCTGTGTCTCCCATTCTGCTCTCTGTCTCGAAACCCCCTCTGCTTTTCTCTTGAAAGGACCCTTGGCTTTGGACTTAGAGCCCACCGGAAAATAACCTTATCTACAGATCCTTAACTGATTTACATCTGCAAAGGGCTTTTCCCCAACACAGTTAGTCACCATCACTGACTGCAGAGATTAGGATATGGACATCATCTTTGGGGGCATCACTTTGGGGAGGGACACAATTCAACACACTATCCATTCTTTATTTTGTCATGTACTCACAATACCTGTCATGTGAAATACTGCAACTCAGGAGAATATGATGTGGCAAAGTTTTCAACTTGATATACTATATTTAAGGCAATGTTGAGAAATATAACCAATATATTTTTAACTTAAGCTGCAATTTCTCTTTCTTAATATCTTTGCAGTCTGTAGTGTATCTATAACTCAAATCATCCAAAAATGTACCAAAATGTTACTGTGAGAAAAATTCCACAATTTGCCACCAGCACAATTAAATTACAACTATTCTAGATTTTAGAGCTGTGCTTCTAATTAGAGAAATATTCTTTGAAGCAACTCCCCCAAGAAGCTGGGACCATGTAACTCTTTTTCAATAACTTCTGTATTCAAAGTTGTTGGCCACAGAGCTGAAAGCAGTTAGGAGATGGAGGAGTTCAAATGAAAACCATGTATCTGATAGCTCTGTTGATGATTTTTGCCCCCTACAATTAGAAGAATCAAGTGAAATATATAAATTGGATGCCTCTTGAGCAATTCAAGGACAGCTAAACTTGGCCCAGTTTAAAAAAAAAATGTATGTAATCAGTAGTTTGAATTCAGGTTAATTTAACTTTAGGTTTTTCTTCTTATCTTTTGACATTTTCTGAGATACCTCTGGGTTAATGGCTTTATGGAAACCTAATACAAGTATTTGAGTGTCCAGTCAGAAAGCCACCTATGGGACGATATGAATCACATTTTATTTGAAAAAAAAAAAAAAAAAAAGAAAGAAAATTGTCCTACGGTTTTTGAGCTATGTGACAAAAGTTGACTGTATTTCATTTTATTTGGTAGATTGGTGGACAGTGCCTGCAGATCGGTGCCTTTAGGACGGTTGACTGACCTTAGTTTTTCAGGCCATTGTGAGCTCCTGTCTTTTTCTGATCCTCCCTACATATTTTAGAAGGTTGTTAGTCAGATGCCATCAAAATGAAAGCTAAATTTGTAGGGCTTTGGTGTGTAAAGATGGGGGTAAGTTCTCTTAGGTGCAGGAAGCAGTGTACAGCCAGACAGAGAAAGCAGAAGCAACCAGGAGGCCTGGGCAGAAGGCCGGGAGAGAAAGGTCCTCCGGCTGCTCCACTGGAGAACACATAGAGGCTGAACACGCAGGGTGGCAGCAGGCATTTGTGGGGCTGCAGGGAGGTGGTGAGGAAGATTGCACCAAACATTTACACCAAACATCTGTCCCTCTTATTATAAATATTTCCTGAGCTCAACAAAAAAGCATTACAAACACGGAGCTTATCTGCGGCTTAACGGAGATCACTAGGTCCACTGGGCCCTGGTGTCATTTCAAATTGCTGTGAGAATGTCATGATGTGTATTTCCAGTTCTCAGGGTGTCTCACCTCTTCACCTATCGGCATTTGTCCTACTTGCTGTAATTATCCTTATGATATTGGTTTCCTTTGTATTTTATGACCTCTTTTCAAATACTTAATGCACTTTACACTTATTTATTCATTCACTCATATTCATGAATGCATTTAATACACCATACTTGGTGCTAGAAAGTATTTAAGGCACTGTTGTAGGGATAAAATGAAAATTCTTCTATCAACATGGACCTGTTATTTGGACATCATGGAGCTCAGTGTCCTGATAGCAGCAATAATAGTTCCGACTTCTGCTAGTTCTTGTGAAGTTCCATGAGATCCACAACATGAGACAGGATAGCTGGAGTATGAAAGCCCTGGATCAGTGCTAGCATCTGATACTATTTTTATAAACGTTATTATGACAATGATTGCATTAGTTAGGGTTCTCCTGAGAAACAGAATAAATAGGATAAAGAGGAAACAGAATATATATAATTATATATTTATTATTATATTTATTAATTATATATATGTATATATATGTATTTATAAAACCTACATATGTATATATATATAGAGAGAGAGAGAAAGACAGAGACAAAGACAGCCAGAGATATTTACTTTAAGGAATTGGCTCATTCTGACAAGTCTACAGTCTGGAGGATGGACTGGAAGGCTGGAGATCCAAAGAAGAGCCAATTGTTCAGGTTCAAGTCCAAATCCCATCTGCTAGAGAAACCCTTCCTGCTAGGGAGACACCAGACTTTTGTTCTATTTTGATCTTAAATGATTAGATAAGGCCCATCCCTGCCATGAAGGACAGTCTGCATTATTCAAAGTCTACCAATTTAAATGTTAATTTAATTTAAAAAATCCATGCTGAATCATCCAGAGTAATATTTGACCAAATAATCTAGGCACTGTGGTTCAGTCAAATTGGTACATAAAATTAACCACCACAAATCTTCCCCTCTCAAATTGGCTCCCATACATACAGAGGGTGACAAAAATATATGAGTACACATTTTAAGAAAAAAAAAGTATAAAAATTATAATATTTAGGTGGTGCCTCTGGCTCAAAGGAGTAGGGAGTTGGCCCCATATGCCGCAAGTGGCGGGTTCAAACCCATCCCTGGCCAAAAACAGCAAAAAATAAATAAAATAAAATAAATATTTAATATATACTAAAAAATCTTGTCTTGTATCTCTTATAATTGCAAAAGTCAAACAGCACTTGAGTATTATAATTTTAATGGAGATTTGTCTTTCTTAAAATGTGTATACATTTTTTGGCACCCTCTGTATTTTCTGAAACCAGGCCTGATCTCCAGAATATAATAAAGACAATAACAAGTTCATCATTTCACCTAGCATGATACAATCATCTTGCACTCAACAAAAATGCACTAATTCTTTCTTGAGAAGAGGATACAAAGCCTTTGGGTGATATTTACTCTTCTCTTAGATATTTTGCATCTTAAATATTATTGTGTAAAGCAAACTATAATTAAATATGGTGAAGTCTAGTCAATATATCTCATGTTGCATGAAGAAAGGAAAAGAGAAGGAAGAAAACAAGGTATCTGCTTAATACAGGTAACTTATTTATAACAAAATAAGAAAGGAATATTCATGATGGTTACAGTTCTCAATTCTGAACTGGTCACATCCATGATTGGATGTGGTATTTGTAACTACTTTCTTCTATCACCCATTCCACGCTAACTTTGCCCTCACTGATCCTGGTTCTTTCCCTGACACAGTAACCAAAATCTTCATTCCTGAAGGGTCAGGCCATTTGTAGTTCCACCTGCACTTGATTATTGTAATTTTCCATGGACCCTAATGACAAGTTTTGGTAATCTAAGGGATGACTTAAGGATCTTCTGTATTCCATACGTGCTTTTCTTTATGTCTGTTGTGGAGTCCAATGTTTTCCCTGGTGATTAGGATCAATTGCCTGGCCATTGCTGTATATCTCTTTTCTTTCTTTCTTTCTTTCTTTCTTTCTTTCTTTCTTTCTTTCTTTCTTTCTTTCTTTCTTTCTTTCTTTCTTTCTTTCTTTCTTTCTTTTTATTAGTATTAGATCATAGCTGTGTACATTAATGCGATGATGGGGCACCATGCACTGGTTTTATAAACAGTTTGACACATTTTCATCACACTAGTTAACATAGCATTCCTGGCATTTTCTTAGTTATTGTGTTAAGACAATCATATTCTGCATTCACTAAGTTTCACATGTGCCCTTGTAAGATGCACTGAAGGTTTAATGCTACCAATCACCCTCCCTCTGCCCATCCTCCGCCCTCCCTCCCCTCCCTCTCCCCCTTCCCCATATTCTTAGGTTATAACTGGATTATAGCTTTCCTATGAAAGACATAAATTAGCTTCATAGTAGGGCTGAGTACATTGGATACCTTTTCTTCCATTCTTGAGATACTTTACTAAGAAGAATATGTTCCAGCTCCATCCATGTAAACATGAAAGAGGTAAAGTCTCCATCTTTCTTTAAAGCTGCATAATA
>CAUYPK010086572.1:0-15852 GCA_963574355.1 Loris lydekkerianus | reverse complement strand
GAAAAAGTATCCAATGTACTCAGCCCTACTATGAAGCTAAACTACAGCTTTCACATGAAGGCTATAACCCAACTATACCACAAGACTATGAGGAAAGGACCAAGGAAGGGGAAGGGAGGGGGGAGGTTTGGGTGGAGGGAGGGTAATGGGTTGGGCCACATCTATCGTGCATATTTTTATGTATAAAAAAAAAAAAAAAAAAAGAGTTGCAGACAGAGTGGCACAGATGGTCCCAGTGGTCTGGGTTTGTTCCTTGACTCCTGAGAGCGCCAGAGGGAACCCAGAGGCTTGGCTCCTTTGTGCTTTCCCTCTGTTTCATTTAGCTGGTACTGTGTCCTTCCAGCTTAGGCCCGGATTTCCTCACTCAGCATTTGGCAACCCCTCAGACAGCTGGTTCAGGGGTGGAGGTAGAGGGTCTTGGGGTGTAGGCTGCTGCACCCTATTTGTTTCCCTCAGACCAGAGGACAAATGTTTTCTTTCTGCTAGGGCGGTTCTGTTCCCCTCTTTTCTCCTCTGGCAGCTCTTGGCCCTGTGTCAACCTTGGGTGAGAGCTGTCGTCCTGGCCTCAGTGTTGTCCTCTGGGAAATGGGCTGATGTTTGCTCGGCCTGCCTCATGGATTTTAGAGCAGGAGCTATATCTGGAGGCTGCGCGCAGGTTCTCCCACATGCTGGGTCCTCAGAGAATCAACCTCCTGCCTAGGTTATTTTCAGACACAGCTTAGTTGAATAAATCATGACCAGGAAGGGTCTGTACTGTGAAGGGCTCCTTGGATGGCCTAGAGCCAGTTCCTGAGAGGGCTGGGGGCATTGCCTGGTCTCCAGGCCTGCCCCCCCCCCCTTGCGCTGCTTTTCCCTCTGTTCCTTACCACGTCTTCCTCCTCTCCCCCAGCCAGACCCAAGGTGCCTCCTCCAGGAGCTCCCTGACTTGCGCCCACCTGCCCCCACCTGCCTCTACCTCTGAGCGTCTTGACACAGTACCCATTTCATTCAATTGTTAAAAGCACTAATTGCGTCCCTGCCTGGGTCTGGCTGGGTTGGAGGCAGAGGGTGAAAAGGCATACATGGTGTTTCACTGCAGTTGCTCAGCCTCTGTGGGGATTTCAAGGCGGGAACATACACACAGGGCCTGCAGGTGGTAAGACAAGTGCTCAAAGGAGCTCAGAAGGGGAAACATGGCCCCGGCTGGGAAGAGGGAGACGGGCTCTGGGAGCAGGTGCTGGCCCCGATCTTCCATGTCTACCTTCCTTTGTTCCCATTTCTCTTTTCCCCATTGGTCTTTCTTAAACATTCAAGCCATGTTGTATTGTTTGTCAGGCACTGATACAAATGCCCTGATTTTAGTTAATTAGCTCAGACATGTGAAAAATAATGCATTTTAAAATTTTCTTTAAGGCAACATATTTTAGGCCTCTGCTGGGCTGGTGGGAAATGCCTCTTTGTTCTATTGGAGCCTCCGGGCCCAAGGTCATGCAGAGGTCCTAGCTCACAGTACTTTGCTGGATTAACTCTGATAAGGAATCTTTACCTTTTGTCTTCCTTGTTCTTGGATTATTTCTATCTGATGATTTTGGGTTTATAAGAATGTGAATAAGAATGGCCATTTGCTGCTATGCCTAAGCGAGCACCAGCCATCCCTTAATAAATCATTCATTTTGTCTGCAGTATCTACCTCTGTGTCTCTGACTAGGCCAGTGGACAGCAACATCAGTGCAACATTCAACTGACTGTGTAAGAAACATGAAGGAATTGGACATTGTGGTGGGCAGAAGACAAGGCCATGGTATAGGTGGAAAAGTAGAGTGTAAGGCTATGTTAACCAGTTTGATGAAAACATTTCAAATTGTATATAAAGCCAGCACATTGTACCCCACGATTGCATTAATATACACAGCTATGATTTAATAAAAAAAAAGGGGGGGGGGAGAAAAAGTCTATAAATGTTCAGTGCAGACACAGCCATATTGTGTGATTTTCCTGCTCTCATCCATGGTTGGTTGAACCCACAGATGCAGAACCCATGGATATGGAGAGATGAGTGCATTTCATTCCTTCTTAGGGCTGAATAATATTCCACTGAATGGATATACCACATTTTGTCTGTTTATAAACATTTGGACTGAACCTGCCTTTTGGCTATGATAAAGAAGGCCAATTCCCAGAGTTCTTAAATCGTTACTACTAATAAAGGAGCTAAACATATATATAAACTGTGCCTATGACCAAGGAGAGATTCTTGGGGATTTTTATCTTCATCCCTCACCCAAATCCCCTCAATCCAGAGGTGAAAAATAGATCTGATTCTCTGCATAACTTTTGCATCACTTTATGAGTTTTCTTGCCACCCCTTTTTTCTGGTCATACTACTTGCTAGGTTAACACTATTCATACCCACCGCATGACCCAGTTTACACTTGTTCATCCTTCAAGTTTTTCAAACCACTTCCTCCCAGAAACTCCCCCCACTCCTTACAGGCTACAGTAATCACTATCTTAGAATACACCACAACACGATTTAACTAACTCATTGTCTGTCTCATCTACTGAAATAAGAACAGGAGATAAGTCTACTTCACGGCTGTATTCCCAGCACCCTGTGCTCAGCATCCTGTAGATGCTTAAAAAATGTATTTTGTAGGAATGAATAAAAGGTCCTCAGGCAGTGCCTGTGGCTCAGTGAGTAGGGCACTGGCCCCATATATTAAGGGTGGTGGGTTCGAGCCTGGCCCCGGCCAAACTGCAACACCAACAACAAAATAATAGCCGGGTGTTGTGGCAGGCGCTTGTAGTCCTAGCTACTCAGGAGGCTGAGGCAAGAGAATCACCTAAGCCCAACAGCTGGAGGTTGCTGTGAGCTGTGATGCAACGGCACTCTACCGAGGGTGACAAAGTGAGACTCTATCTCAAAAAAAAAAAAAAAAAGTCCTTATCTTTGACAGTTTATTATCAGTCTATGACACAGACTCTATACACTGGAACTTTCTTTTGTTCTGAGTCAAGGAAAAGCTACATGTGCCCTCTCTCTTCTGTCTTCTCAATAATCTATAACCCCGAGATAGAGGGTCTAACAACAAGCCAGAGTCAGAGCTTTGAGACATAATACTCTTGGGCACGAGGACGCCAGTGTATAGCAGAACAAAGTGATGGTTAAGAGCTCTGGCCTTGGTGTCAGGCACGCTTGAGTTTGAATCTCAGCTCTCCTATGTACTAGCTGTGTGATCACTGGCAATCTGCTCAAGCCTCAGTTTCCTCACCTGCAAAATGGAATTAAGGGAGGTGAAATCTCAGATGTGTTGAAAAGACTTTATGAGGTAATATGTGTGAACTCTTACCTTGGCACACATCGAGTTTTCAGCATAGTTCCTTACTGGCTTTTACTGGAGTAATCTGCAGAGAAGGGCTGAAAGCTTCTGCCTCTCCTTTTCTGCTCTGCTTCAGCACCTTCTGTGAAGCCCACTGCTGCTGTGCCTAGCTTTTGATAAGGGAAATGCCAGAAAATGGCTTTTGACAGAGGTCCCACTGCAACAGTGTCTTACAGTTTCTCGCCTAGCTTGTCCAGGACCATGTCACCAGCTGCCAGCTGCTTGTGCCTCAGCCACGCCTTTAAGTTGGGGAAGCCCGAGGTGCCGGCACATCCTCAAACTGCAGATTCTGTTCTGCCACGTTGCTGAGGGAGGGCAGGAGGGGCTGGCAGTCCCCAGAGAGCTCTGCCACAGGCCCTCTTATGCCTCCACCGCAGAGTGGCACCTCTTCAGGGCCTCCTGCACCGCAAGCAAGGGCCAGTCTGGAGTCATCTTCTTCAGAGAGGGCTCTCTGATAGACTGGTTTCCCACATGGGGAAAGGTATCCTGGCTATCCCTTGAAGGAGGCTCTTTCCAGATAGGACAGTGTCCTATTCAGCCTGTCTGAATGATAGAATTCTTGGAACAAGATGCCTAGTAGTCAATTTTAGATAATTTGGGTTCTGTAATGTAACTCTCCCCTACAAACACCTTCAGTCAAATTTACTGAAACTATAAAAAAACTTTGTGTATGTGTGAATTTCCTATCTGAGTTGTTTGGGGCAGAATGGGGCCAGCATGATGAGATGATGATGCAAATGTTTATTGACTAAATTAGGCAAAAGCAGGACTGAAGCAGAGAAAAGTGGAGAAACCGTTAGCCAAAATCAGCGAACATCCCCTTGATTTAGGTGAAAGGAAAGAGGAAAAGCCAGGGTTGCATACGAGGTATCCTTCTAAAGTCCCCAATCAGACAAGTTCCTTCACCTCCTTGGAGTGAGGTGTGAGGGAGGGTGGACAGAGGAGTGAGGAGAACGGTTTAAGGAGGATGCAGTGGGGAAGGATCCTCCTAGGTTTCTTTTATTAATGCCTGGCACTTAACTATTAAGTCACTGATCAGCCAAGGAGGTGTCTGTCCCTTCTGGGGAGTGCTTCTGCAGTCTCATTTAGGGTATTCCCAGCCCCGACCATAGTGCTGGCAAATAGTAAGTGCTCAATACGCATTTTTTGGCCAGGGCTGGGCTTGAACCTTCCACCTCTGGCATATGGGGCCGGTGCCCTACTCCTTTGAGCCACAAGCGCCACCTTCAATACACAATTTTTGAAAGGAGGAAGAAAGAAAGGCAGGCATGAATTGCCTTAGAAGAGCCCATCTCTTTCTTCAGAATCTTGAGAAAGGCAGACATGGCCCCTCCTTTCTTCTGTGTTTTTAAAGATGAAGATCAATTTATTAATAGCAGGTGGTACCCATAATTTAAAAAACAAAATAGACTATTATAGTATAGAATAGAATTGAAAGTGTGAAAGTGCATTATATGCAGCGAGGTAGGAATTGTTTTGTGAAAATTGTTTCCTGGATGTGTATGTATTTGTTCTGGATTGCTGTGCAAATTGTATATTTTCTATGAGTTAAAAATGGCAGTTAAAAATGTCAAATAAAATTGGCTTCTTCTATTCAGCAGGACTAAATTGCAACCTCTGTCTCTTCTATTAGGAAGTGAATTCAAATAGTGGGGTATGGCTAATCAGGGAAGGAGGAAAGAAGTGGCACTTTGGGCTCAAAATAATAAGCCCATTAGTCAGCCCATTGGGAATTATGGCTCAAGAGCTTTACCTGGGCTATTTCATTATACTGTAGCACTCCTCCAAGGGTGTGAAATAAAGTTGCACTTGAGCAATTGGCTGCCATTGTGTCTCCACCCCATTGTCAAAGCAGGAAACCCACAGGCCATGTGAACAGGTTTTCTTTCTTTCTTTTTTTTTTTAAACAAACAAACATATTATTGTGAAAAATGTCAAACAGATACAAAAGTAGAAAGACTTCCATTGAACCTCCATGACTTCTTTCCCAAGCTTCAAAAATTATCACCATCTCAAGCAGTGTGAAGAAGAGGAGGCGAGAATGACCCCCGGACCAACCGAAGCTCACACGTCGCTGCATCCAGCGTCCAGCACCTACGTCCCGCCGCTGTTGCCACCGTGCCTAAGAGAAAGGCTGAAGGGGATGGTAAAGGAGACAAGGCCAAGGCAAAGGACGAACCACAGAGAAGATCCGCAAGGTCGTCTGCTAAATCTGCTCCTCCAAAGCCAGAGCCCAAGCCTAAAAAGGCCCCTGCAAAGAAGGGAGAGAAGGTGCCCAAAGGGAAAAAGGGAAAAGCTGACGCTGGCGAGGAGGGGAACAACCCTGCAGAAAACGGAGATGCCAACACAGATCAGGCCCAGAAAGCTGCAGGGGCTGGAAACGCCAGGTGAAGTGCACACATTTTTGATAACTGTGTACCTCTGGTGACTGTACAGGTGGAAATACTATTTTTTATCAAGTTTTATAAAAATGCAGAATTTTGTTTTACTTTTTTTTTTTTTAAGCTATGTTGTTAGCACACAGAACACTTCATTGTTTTTTGGGGAAGGGGCATAAGTCACTAATAGAATGTCTCCAAAGCTAGATTGATACGAGGGAAAATGTTTTTTCCCTCTAGTTTTGAGAGACTTCCTCTTGGCTCCCAAGAGAAGGGATTCCCTGATGTTGACACACAGCTACCTTGGCACCAATGCCTTGTGGTATGGAAAGTTAATTTGTTTTTATGTCCTGTTCTCCGTCTTCAGCATAGTCTTAACTCCCTTAAGCCCAGTCACCTCTTGGGGACTGACCCCCCATAATTGGTTACCAGTCAAGGAATCTGGACTTTTCCAATAACACCACTGAGATGGCTTCCCTCAAAAGAGCAGTGGTTCCATTTGTAGATTGTTGGATCTTCAGATAAATTCTGCCATTTTCATTTCATTTCCTGAAAGTCATGGTCAGCTTGTGAAAAGTTGTTAAACCACATGCTAAATGTGTAATGTCAACCCTCACTCTAAACTTCCCTGTTCAGAGAATCAGATGAAGACTTCATTTATTTTATAGTGGCTTTCTGATTTTTGGTAGAACATTGAAGAAGGGAGTTTGAAAGTTGTTGTAGACTGTTAACAATCATCTGCCCGTGTCCTGCCTGAAATACCATGATTGTTTATGAAAAGTATCTTTAATAAAGCTAGATACAGTTTGGCTTGGAAAAAAAAAATTATCACCATCTCACCAATCTGCAAACACAGCAAACACAACTGTAATCATAATATTTTAAAAGTTTGTATTGTCATCCCTGAGCAGAAAATGAACAAAGAGTTTGATTTTCCATTTCTCTCATGTCTGTGGAACTGGTTCATGTAACTCCGATGCTGGTTAGTATGGTTAATTTTAGTGACAATAATGATATGCGTGTATTAGCAGTATTAACATTCCTGTAAGTTTGAGTTCTTCACAGCTTTCCAAGGTCTTTCACGTCTGTCTTTTTATTTAATTTTGTCATCCTGCCCTGCTCGTATCTAGCTAGCTACCTATCTAGGATCTCACTATATTGCTCAGGCTGGTCTCAAACTCTTGGGAGTAGTCAGATGAGGTAGGATTAGTTTAGCAAAAATAGGTGCAGAGAGGGCAGTCGGTGCTCTGCAGCCCCCTGCTGGGTTTCCCAGTTCTCCCCAGTCATGTCCTTTTGACATTTGAGGGCTTCAATAAATAGTATCTCTTTCCATAGCAGAATTCACAGCCTGTTGAGGATAGAAACACAGACACAGGGTGGAGATAAAAATATCAGCTTTGGGCTAGGCACAGTGGCTCATGCCTATAAGCCTAGGATTTTAGGAGGCCAAGGTGGGAGGATTGCTTGAAGCCAGGATTTTTAACCCTGCCAGAACAACATAGTAAGATCTTGTTGCTAGGTAACTAGATAACAGTAGGGCAGGATGATGGATGCAGTTAGGCTATTTTGGACTGGTTTGGGTTAGGTTGATCTGGGCTATTATGGGAATGAGGCTGATTAATACCCTGCTAGGAGTGTTGTAAGATATTGTCAGTGGGTTGTTTTCAGGACCTTACAGGTGAGCTGTTTTGAGAACAGTGTTACTTAAGACCCTGAGAGACTTCCAAGAAGCAGCTGATACTTCTCAAAGTTGTGTATAAATGCAGAGGCTGTGCTTTCCACGATGTTTTCAGTCACTATGATGGGGCCTGGCTTGCTATGCAGTTCATTAATAAATGTTTTGTTTTTCTTACTAAAACCTTGTTTTCTTCAATTATTTTGGTGACTATCTCCAGCCACTATACTGCTCTAACACTGTCTCTACAAAAAATAAGGAAAATTAAGCAGGTGTGGTTAATGCCTATCATCCCAGCTACTCAGGAGGCTGAGATAGGAGGATCTCTTGAACTTGAGTTTGAAACTTCTAGTGAGCTATGATGACACCACTGTACTCTAGCACAGGCAATAGAGTGAGACCCTGCCTCAAAAAAAAAAAAAAAAGATTAATTATGGGAAAATGCTGAAGGGGCCAAGAGGAATGACTACTAGGGGCTCTTGGAGACCCTTGTGTTCCACCACAACTTGACCCCATACAGGACACAATCTTTGAGACATTACTGATATCACAAAAAAAGAAGTCTTTAGGGATCCACTTTCCAAAACCAAACCAACCAACCAACCAACAAATGTGAATTGGTCCTAGAGTGGCCAAGGGCCCCATTCGTGGCAACTAGAAACTGAAATTTGATGGCTAGGAGATGTGGAAGGAGTTCCTGACTTCCCTCAGGGTAGCTGGGGTGTCTGAGAGCAGGAAGCTGGATGGACCAGAGGGAAGCCAGAGTGGTGGAAGAGAGGCTGGATGGGGAGGCATGGGGGGAAGAGAGCCTGAGTGTGCGTCACGGAGCAACTTTCTTACATGTTGACCAACACAAAGAGCAGCTCGGAGGTGGGGATGCTGAACCTGGATCCATTTCTGAACCAAACACTCAGTGGGGGTTGGGGTTAGGGTGGTCTTGATTACAGGTGCCTTTAGCAAACCCTCTCAGGAAGGAAGCGCATTCTGAAGTCATATATGTATCCTGTAAATATATATAACTATTATGTACTCATAATAATTAAAATGAGAAATTGAAAAAAGAGGTTAATTTTATATTAAATACAATTTAACATGTATTTAAAACATGGAGCACCCAGAAAAGAAAAATATAATTGCTGAAATTAAAACTTAGTGGGTAGGAAAAAATAAAAACCTCCATGGGTAGGCTGAAAGCAGTTTAGACACAGCTGAGGACAAAATTATTAAATGGAAGATGTGTCTGAGGAGTTTATCCAGAATGCAGCAATGAAATAAAAGGAGATGGAAACATATGAGAAGTTAAGGGACATAGAATATAGAATGAGGTGGTCTAGTATATGTCTAATTAAAGCCCAGGAGAAGAGAAAGAGTAAAGGACAGGAATAGCCAAAGAGATATTTTAGCTCGGCACCCGTAGCACAGTGGTTATGGAGCCAGCCACATACACCGAGGCTGGCGGGTCCGAACCCAGCCTGGGCCAGCTAAACAACAATGACAACTGCAACAAAAAATAGCCAGGCGTTGTGGCGGGCACCTATAGTCCCAGCTACTTGGGAGGCTGAGGCAAGAGAATCACGTAAGCCCAGGAGTTGGAGGTTGCTGTGAGCTTGACGCCATGGCACTCTACCTAGGGTGACATAGTGAGACTGTCTCAAAAAACAAAAAAACAAAAAAATCCCCAAAACCCAAAGAGATATTAAAGTTACACTTATTGTTAAAAGCACAATAAGGACAACTTAACAAACCTTTTATCATACTGGAAAATTTAAATAGTTCTCTCTTGATTATTAATAAATCAAGTAGACAAAAATGTATCGGCAATGAGACAATGAATTGAAAGGCACAAATAAATTTGTTCTAACGGACCTATATAAAATTTGGCCTCCAATAATTAGAGAACGCATATTTTTTTCTATGCACACAGGATACATTTATAAATATTAATCATAAAATTTACTCCCACATTTCAAAGAATGAGCAGATATATATATGTGTGTATATATGTACATATATATAAAACAGAGTCTCAGTTCACAAACAAGTCTATTAGAAGTTTATAACAAAGTGACAATTTCAAATTTCTTTTCTATATAATCATATGCTGCAAATTTGGTCAATGATGGGCCATGTATACCATGGAGGTCTAATATAATAGTGTATTTTTACTGTATCTTTTTTATGTTTAGCTATGTTTAAATACACATATACTTCCCACTGAGTTACAATTGTGTACAGTCTTCAGTATGGTAACATGCTGTACAGGTTTGTAGCTTAGGAGCAATAGGTTATACCCTGTGTCCTAGACGTGGAGCACCTATTCCACCTAGGTTTTTGTCAGTACACTCTGTGATGTTTGCACAACAATGAAATCACCTAATGACACATTTCTAAGAATGTGTCTCTGTCATTAAGCGATGCATGACTATATTTGGAAAAAAACCCTCTAAATGTCTCATGAATTAAGAAGAAACCATAGCATAAATTTAAAAGTACTCCAAACTGAACAATAGTGGAGAAACAAAATATAAAAATCTGTAGAAGGCAGCAAAAATGTTTCAGGAGGATGTTATACTCTTAAATGTTTATATTAGAAAAGAAAACAGGTTGAGGAACATTAATATGTGAAGTGTGCGATCTAAGTGGCTAGAGAAAAAAAAAAAAACAGAACAGGCCTCAAAAGGAAAGGCATAGTAAAAACATGAGCAGAAATCATAAAATAGAAAACACTGATACAATAAATTCAACAGAGCTAAACATTGGTCAAAAAAAGAAATAGACAAATTGTGGTGTAACTAGGAGAGAAGAGCGAGACAGACAGCACGAGAACATTGACAGGGTGAAAAAAAGAGTAAAAAGGGATGTAACTAAAAGACAGCAATGTTTAAAAAGGTCGTATTGTCAACAAATAGTATCATCAACAAATTTGATACTAGGAAAAATGGACAAATTTTTTGAAAATGTAACTTACCAAAACTGTGTCAGAATAAAATAAAATTTTTGAATAGCTCTATAACATTAAATTGACAGTTTCATATATTTTTACAAGAGAGTTCTACCAGACTTTTAAGGAATAGGTTATAATTGCAATTTTATGTGAATCATTCAGATGGTAGAAAACCAGGGTACACTCCCCACTTCATTTTATAAAGTTAGTATAACATGATACCAAAGATAAGAACAGATGGTTTATGAAAATTACATACCCATTTAAATAATAAATATACATGCAAAATTCAAAACCAAATGTTATCAAATTAAGTAAAACAGCGATAAAAAGATAAAATTCTAAAGCAAATGGTTTTTTTTCAGACAGAGTCTCACTATGTTGCCCTGGGTAGAGTGCTATGGCATCACAGCTCACAGCAACCTCAAACTCTTGGGCTTAAGCAATTCTCTTGCCTCAGCCTTCCAAGTAGCTGGGACTACAGGTGCCTGCCACAGTACCTGGCTATTTTTTGTTTGTAGTTGTCATTGTTGTTCAGCAGGCTGAGGCTGGGTTCAAACCTGCCAGTGCCAGTGTATGTAGCTGGTACCCTGGCTGCTGAGCTACAGGCACCCAGATGTTTTCAAACAAATAAAAGAGAAAAACCTTTTGATCTTCTTAATAGGAATAGGAAAAAGTATTTCATAAAATTAAACACCTATCGACAAAAAACATGTTAAGTAGAAATAGACTAGAATTTCTAAACCTGCAAAAGGGATTGATGAAAACTCTAGAATGAGCTTCATTCTAAAAGGGGAAATGTTAGAGGCATTCCTTATAAAATTGTGAAGAAGACAGAGATACCTACTGTCACATTTCTCTTCCCCACTGCACTATTGGAGGTTCTTCCCAGCACATTAAGACACACACATCCAAACACACTCACCATGCACACGCACAGAAGATCAGAAGGGAAGAAACGAGACTGTTGTTACTTGCAAATGATGTAGTTACTATATGGGAATTCCAAAAGAAAATACCTTACAGCACTTTGGCAGGTTGAGACAGGAGGATCACTTGAGGACAGAGGACAGGAGTTTGAGACCAGCAAGAGCAAAACCAAGACCTGATATTGGAAAAAAAAAAAAAAAAAAAAAAAAGGAAAAGAAAGAAAATATATTGCAAATTATTTGGAATAACAGGAGAATTTAGTAAAGATAGAAGATCCATAATATATGAAATTCAGTCATGTTTCTAGATCTTAACAAACAATTTGGAAGAAAAATTGATAAAGTTTGTTGATATAGTAATAATAACAACAATTAGACTACCTAAGAATAAATCTAATGAAAGTTGTATAAGATCTGTAGACAGATTAGGTACAGATTTTCAGATCTGATGTCTGAAGCACGAGCAAAACAACAAATGAATAAATTGGACTTCATCAAAATTTACAACTTTTGAGCATTGAGTGAAATACACCAAGAAAATGAAAAGACAAGATTTAAACTTAAGACATGAAACTATAAAAATACTTAAAGAAAGTGCAGGGAAAACACTTGAAGAAATCGGCCTGGGTGAATATTTTATGAGGAGGACCCCCCGGGCAATCAAAGCAACACCAAAAATATATTACTGGGACCTGATCAAACTAAAAAGCTTCTGAACAGCCAAGAACACAGTAAGTAAAGCAAGCAGACAGCCCTCAGAATGGGAGAAGATATTTGCAGGTTATACCTCTGATAAAGGTTTAATAACCAGAATCCACAGAGAACTCAAATGTTAATATTAGCAAGAAAAGAACAAGTGATCCCATCTCAGGGTGGGCAAGGGACTTGAAGAGAAACCTCTGAAGAAGACAGGTGCATGGCCTACAGACTTATGAAAAAATGCTCATCATCTTTAATCATCAGAGAAATGCAAATCAAAACTACTTTGAGATGTCATCTAACTCCAGTAAGATTAGCCCACATCACAAAATCCCCAAACCAGAGATGTTGGCGTGGATGTGGAGAAAGGGGAACACTTATACACTGCTGGTGGCAATGAAAACTAATATGTTGTTCCTTTTGGAAAGATGTTTGGAGAACACTTAGGGATCTAAAAATAGACCTGCCATTCAACCCTGCAATACCTCTACTGGGTATATATCCAGAAGACCAAAAATCATATTATAACAAAGATATTTGTTGCAGAACGTTTATTGCAGCCCAATTCATAATTGCTAAGTCATAGAAGAAGCCCAAGTGCCCACTGACACACGAATGGATTAATAAATTGTGGTTTATGTACACCATGGAATATTATGCAGCCTGAAAGAAAGATGGAGACTTTACCTCTTTCATGTTTACATGGGTGGAGCTGGAACATATTCTTCGCAGCAAAGTATCTCAAATATGGAAGAAAAAGTATCCAATGTACTCAGCCCTACTATGAAACCAAGTTATAGTTTTAATATGAAAGCTATAACCCAATTATAGCCCAAGAATATGGGGAAAGCGGATAGGGAGGGGAGCGGAGAAGGGAGGGTGATTGGTGGGACCACACCTATGGTGCATCTTACAAGGCTACATGTGAAATTTACTAAATGTAGAATACAAATGTCTTAACGAAATAACCAAGAAATTATTGTGAAGGCTATGTTAACCTGTTTGATGAAAATATTTCAAATTGTATGTAAAACCAGCACATTGTACCCCATGATTGCATTAATGTACACAGCTGTGATTTAATAAAAAATAAAAAAATAATTAAATAAAAAAAAAGAAAAGACAGTGTACAGAATGGCAGAAAATATTTATAAATTATATATATCTGATAAGGGTTTAATATCCAGAGTATATAAAGAACTCTTACAACTCAACAACAAAAAGACAATCCCATTAAAAACTGAGTAAAGGAGGCGAATAGATATATATCTCCCTAAAGAAGACACACAAATGGCCAATAAGCATATGAAAGTTGCCTAACATCCTTTTTTTTAATTTTAATTTTTTTTATTTTTTGGCCAGGGCCGGTTTTGAACCTGTCACCTCTGATAAGAGGCTGGCGCCCTACTTCTTTGAGCCACAGGAGCTGCCCCTTGCCTAACATCCTTAGTCACCAGCAAATGCAAATCAAAACCACAATAAGACACCGACTCATACACACTAGATGGTTACAATTAAAAAAATGGGAAATAACAAGTGTGGGTGAAATTGGGACACTTACACATTCTTGGTGGGAATGTAAAATGGTGTAGCCACTATGAAAAACTGTTTGTTCTTCAATAAGTTAAATATTGAATTGCCATCTGACCTAGCATTTCCATTCCTAGGCATATACTGAAAAGAATAAAAACCAGGAACTCAAACAGATACTTGCATACCAGCGTTCACTGCAGCATTATTTATGATAGCCAAAAGGTGGAAATAAGGCCTGTGTAACAACATAGACAAAAGGTGGGGGTGCATGCAGTGAAATAGCATGCAGCCATAAAAAAGAGTTCTGATACATGCTACAACATGGCTAAATATTGGAAATATTATAATAAGTGAAATGATACAGACACAAGAAAAAAAATATTGCATGATTTCACTTATATCAAAATCTAGAGTAGGCAAATATATAGAATTGAAATTAGATTATCAGGACTGGCAAGGTAGGAGAAATAGGAAGTTATTGCTTCATTGGTATGGAGATTCTGTTTAGGGTGATGAAAAATTTTAGAAACAGGTAGTGGTGCCCAATTAAAATATGTGCAAAATATTCAAAATTTGTTTCACCAAAGAAGATCTATAGATGACAGATAAACATTAAAAAAGATACTTAACATCATTAATCGATGGACAAGTGAAAATTAAAAGCAGAACAAGCTATCACTCTAAACTTATTAAAGTGACAAAACACCAGAATAAAACCCAGCAAAAAACTGACAGTGGGAAGTACTAACAAGGATGCGTGAAGGGAAACCAGAACTTTCATTGCTGATGGGAATGCAAAATGGTGCAGCCACTTGGAAAAAGTATTTGGAAGTTTCCATAAAGTTTAATAGACACGTGCCATCTGACCCAATGATCCCACTCCTAGGTATTTACTTAAGTGAAGTTTAAAATCTTATGTCCACTCAAAAACCTATATGTTAATATTGATAGTAGCTTTATTTGTAATTGACAAAAGCTGGAAATAACCCAAATGGATTAATCTCAAATACATTATGCTAAATGAAAGAAGCTGTCCTGAAATAGCCCTGATTCCACTTATATGACATTTGTTAAAAGATAAAAAGTATGGGAACAGAGAACAAGTATCAGTTGCCCTGCGTTTGTGAGGGCCAGGGGTGACAGAAGGACATTGAGTACCCAGGCGCCCGAGAGGAAGGCTTTGGGAGTGATCAGCATGCCCTGCCTTGATTGCCGTGGTTGTCACATGACTGCATATGTTTGCAGAATTTATAGAGTGTGATACCTTAAAGGGGTGAATGTAAATTTTGCTCTAATAAACCTGACTTTAAAAATTAGGATGTTTCTTCATCAAAAGACAAAGCAATACACCCATGCTCATAGCAGCATTATTCACAATAACTCAGAGGTGGAAATAATCCTACGTGCCCAACAACGAATGAATGGATGAAATAAACATGGTACATATGTAAAACAGGGCACTATTCAACCATGTAAATGAAGATAATTATAATATGCTATACATACAGTATGGATGAACCTCTAGGCCATTATGCTAAGGCCAATATCATTTGATTCCACTTATATGAGGAGTCAAATTAATGGAGACATAATGTAGAATGGTGGTTGCTGGACTGGGCAGAGGGTAGAATAGGGAGTTACTGTTTAATGGATACAATGTGTCTCCTTGGGAAGATTTAAATGTTCTGGAGACACAAGATGGTAATGGTTGTACAATAATATGAGTACTTAATGTCAGTGAAAATGGTTATATGATAAATTTTATGTTGTGTATCTTCCCACAATTAAAAACTTAAAATTAAAAAATCACACAGAAAAGACAAGGCAAACCCAGACTGGAAGAAGATATCCATAATATATATATGTAGATCCAGTAAAAGATCCATATACAGCATATATAAAGAGCTACCACCAATCAATAAGAAAATGAGCCAATTTAGAAAAGGACCAAACACTTTACAGGCATGTTATATATCCAAGTAGTCTACATGTATATTTAAAAAGCAATTATCATAATTAGTTGCCAGGGGAATGAAACTTAAAACCATGTGAGATATTTATAATGTTTCCCCACTAAATGGTTAAAAATTTTAAACAGAGATTACTGTTGTTGGTCAGGATTAGAGCCACTGTAAGTCTCATAATTTGCTGGTAAACTGTTTACAAACAGCTTTTTAATTTTTTTAATTTTTTATTTTTTATTATAGATAAAAATATGCACCATAGATGTGACCCAACCCATTACCCTCCCTCCACCCAAACCTCCCCCCTCCCTTCCCCTTCCTTGGTCCTTTCCTCATAGTCTTGTGGTATAGTTGGGTTATAGCCTTCATGT
>CAUYPK010086568.1:0-23439 GCA_963574355.1 Loris lydekkerianus | reverse complement strand
TCAAAAGTTTTTTCTGCATCAATTGAAAGAATCATATGGTCCTTATTTTTAAGTTTGTTTATGTGTTGAATTACATTTATAGATTTACGTATATTGAACCAGCCTTGAGACCCTGGGATAAATCCGACTTGGTCATGGTGTATAATTTTAAAATCAAGACTTCTGAAGCTCTGAGCCAAATCACATGGTCATCTTGCCCAGTGGAAGTGAATAGGTCTGTTGGGGTGGGGGAACAGAGAATTGACCCAGACTCTAAATTCATTAAAGCTCATGGTAGGCATGGCACAGTGGCTCATTCCTGTAATCCTAACACTCTGAGGCTGAGGCAGTAGATCCCTTGAGCTCAGGAGTTCAAGACCAGCCTGAGCAAGAGTGATACTCCATCTCTACTAAAAATAGAAAAAAAGTAAAAACTAGCCAGGTGTTGTGGGCACCTGTAGTCCCAGCTATGTCGGAGGCTGAGGAAAGGAAAGTTCAAAAGGAACTTCTGAGCCCAAGAGTTTGAGGTTGCTTTGAACTGTGATGCCACAGCAATTTACCCAGGGTGACACAGTAAGACTCTGCCACGATGGTACTGAACAAATATGGCAGGAGTGGGAAGAAAAGGAGATGGAAACAAAAGGAGTGAGGACAGAGATGAGTGAATCAGTCAGATTGGACAGAGACTGCAGCAAAATAACAAGGAGCAGATGCCTCCGAACCCGGGAGCAGCCACTAGAAGTGAGCAGGAGGAGCAGGGAAACTGAACACCTGCACAAAGCCGGCATGGAGCCACTCCGCACAGCAGAAATGAGGGAAAACCACTTCAAAAACCATCCTGGAAAAGCACAGGACAGGAGGAAAGCTCCCAGCCTGCCTCCTCCATCTCACACTCACTGTCCCCGTCTTATGCTGCTGCTCCCTTGGCTCTTCCCATCTCTCTGCCATCAATGAACTCTTCCTTTTTGCCCTATAAAGATCTCTAGATTCCAGTTCCTGCAGAAAACCTTTCCTGGCTAAATGAAGAGAGGTGATGCTGACCTCTCCTCCTCCTAGCAGATGGGCAGCATACCTCCCCGGGCACACCACACGCCTGACTCAGGTTATCCTCAGTGGAAATATTCCACAACAAGGGCGCTCACCACAGCATTAGTGCTAAGCTCAGCATACTCTGTGTATGTGGGTGTGAGTGTGTGAGTGTGCATGTGTGCGTGCATGCACATGCGTGTGGTTTGGACTGAATTATTCCTTTCAAATTCATGCACTGAAACCCTGACCTCCAGTGTAACTGTATCTGGAGACAGGACCTTTAAGAAGTAATTAAGGCTAATGAGTTAAGGGTGGGATCCTGATATGATAGAGATTGGCCCTCCACCCTCCTTCCCCACCTTGTAATGGCCTATCCATAAGCCATGGAAAAATGCTCTCACCAAAAACCAAACTCTGCCAGAACCTTGATCTTAGACTTTTCAACTTCCAGAACTGTAAGAAAATAAATTTCTGTTGTTTAAAACACCCAGTCTCCAATATTTAATTACAGCAGCCTGAGCAGACTACAACAGTTTGTCTGGGTGGTGGGCGGTGGCACTTGAAGAGTGTTGGTTGAATTTAGGTCGCCCATGTTTGAGTAAAACTCCCACAAGACAAGGACTGGCAACATACCTCACTTTACTTATACCAAGGAACACACTATTTATGTAAGCCAAGAACCTACTCACTACCAGTCAATTCTGCTGCTGCTTTTAATTTGAGGGTGACAAATGTCTTCTGCCTATTTTGCTATTATCTAGCCAATTGGCTCTCCCCTTCAGGTTCCCCTCTGCCTCCCCTAAATATCCATCTCCAGAAACCAGGACCCCAGATAGAGCAAAACTCTGTCTTATTCAAGACAAGATTGTGGTAAAGTTATCTAACAACTTAGAAAGTTGAAAAGTTAAGCCAATTAGACAAGGATCTTCCGTAGACTTTAGCATTTCTGTCATAGTAAAGCTATAGCCAATTGTATGCATTTTAAGGGTAGAACTCATCAGATAAATTGTCTTTCCCTGTACCTTAATTCATGTGTTGAAATTCTAAAAGCCTGAAAGTAATTAGATGATACTAAAGGGGAGAATGAAGGACAATGGCTCATGCTCTACATGGGAACAGCATACCCATACTCCTCAATCAAGGAATCCTTTCCCTGACTCAGAGAACATCCCCTATGGAGGTTGGGGAGTGCATATGTCCCTACAGACTTACCTTCTTTAATATTAGATATTCCAAACTACCCATGTGCATCTCAGAAGGAGTATTAGTAAGGTTGGCAAAAAGCATGTGTGTGCACTCTAGAAGACTTTAGCTCCAGCCTCAAGAAGAAGGTGGCAACAGCCCCATTGTAAAGCAGGTTAATTCTGGTTCTGTCCCCACTATGAGGGGTTCCTGGATTGAGACCTTCAGTCTTCTCTCAGTTGATGTTTTCCAACAATATGCATCAACACCTCAAGAGCTTTTTTGGTACTGGACTTTGTGTTTCATCTATCAACTCAGCAAAGCTTATTCCTAAATCATTCAGGGTGCTGGCCAGTTAGGGGAAGGGTTGGGGACCCCAGGCAGAACACACACTACTCTAATTTTCATCTCTACCCCTACCTACTACCCACATTCATGAAAACCAGGGGCCTCGAGGTCATGAACCAGGGCTCTTGATCCTCCTCACCTGCCTCCCGGTGCCCCATCCTCACAGCTACAACCTGGGTGGGAGTAAGATTTCTGAGGCATAAAACCTTTAAGACTCTTAATGCTGAAACTATTATGTAATAACTTCTCTTATGTGAATCAAATCATAAACAAGCCTAAATGATCACATCATATATCATCCAAACTTGGACAACTTGTGAGAGCAAAAGAAAGAGCTATTGACATAGGCCAGGACAACAGGCATGAACCAGGAATGTTCTGGGTAAATAGGATGCATGAATATCAAGAAAGAGGTGTAACAAAGTCTCCTTCCTTAATGATTAGCTTGATATCTTTTTTGAACTATCAGACTCTTAAAAAAAATCACTAACATAAATATCAATTGGTTTTTTTCCTTTTGTAAAAGGGGTGATACTTGGCCTGCTTGTTGTTAAATCCAATGGTTCTAAAACTGTGATCCTGGATCAGTAGCATCAGAATCATCTTGGAACATATAGGAAACAAAAATTCCCAGGTTTATCCCATGCCTACAGGGATTGGGGCCAGAAGCTTGTGGTCCTCCAGGTAATTCTGATCCACACATAAGTTTGAGCGCCACTGGCTGAATCCATCCAGCTTCTTAGGGATATTTCCTCAGAATTTCCTTGGTGTGGTTTCCTCTGCTGTGAAAAAATAAAATGCCTAGATGGACCTAAGTACCCTCTTGGAATAACTGATAACCCTGCTGACAGTCACTTCCAAGTGAGGTAAGAGGAGGGTGGTCTATCAACATCTTTACCTGTTGGCTAGTTGCCTGATTCTGGAGGAGGCAGAATTTGTACGGGACACATGCAGGGTTTTATAAAATGCATCAGTCCTTGGAAATAGACCTCCATTTAAAACATACAAATACATTGTTTGACTTTCAGACCACTGCATTTCTAAAACATTTTCAGAGGTATGTGTGACAGTAGAGGAATGCCTAAATATCCCAGCTTTGTGTCACTGGGCAAGTAATTCTTCATCTTCCATATGTCATAGGAGGTTAGGTTATGCTGTGCTTTCAAGCAGCCTCCAAATCTCAGTGGCTTCAGACAACAAAGGCTTATGCTTGCTCATGCTTTGTGTCTATTATAAGGTAGGCGATTGGGAAGGTCCTGCTCACTGAAGTCACTCTAAGAAAAAACTCATTGCCTCCAAACTTTGCTGATGTTCAGACAGAGGAGAAGATAAATCTAGGGTGTTTTACATCAGGAATTAAAAGCTCTTCTCTTAAAGGGATGCATTTTACTTCTTACAGTTCAATGGAAGAACTGGTGATGTGGCACAACCCATGGGGCATCAGGTATTAAACAAAAGGCATAAGAAATAAATTATGTAGTATGTAAGCAAGTGATAAATGCCAGGGGAAAGAAAAAATAGAGGAGAATTGGGTATGCTGACATGGATGAGAAAGGGAGGAAGGCTGCAATTTGAGTTCAAAGGTCAGAGTAGACCTTAGGAAGAAGGTGGCATCTTAAATAATGACTTAAAGGAAAAGAAGGGATAGCCATGAAGACAGAAGGAGGGGGAGAGCAGAGCATTCTAGATAAATACAGAGTCACAGATAATGCAAGTGCAAATGTCCTTAGGTTGGAACATACCTGGCATGTTCAGGGCCAGCGAGGAGGCTGGTACCTTGACAGAGTCCAGTGAATGGGGGTGGGAGCACACTTGGAGGTAAAACTGGAGAGGTAAAGGGGCTGACTCCCACCTTGGTGAGGACTTGGAGTCTGAATGCCGTGGTGGTGATCTATTACAGGCATTTGGGAAGAGGAGTGGCGTGATCTAACTTTACATCTTAAAACAGATTGCTTTGATGAGGAGGGCACAGGCAGTGGGAGGAAGATATTATAGGAGTTACTGTTGTAATCTGGGCACAACGTGGTCTTATGGGCTGGGGAGATAGCACAGAGGTGGGGAATGCTGATTAGATTCCAGAAAGCCCAGATGTAAGGTATAAGAGGAAGAAAAGAGTCAGGGACCACTTAAAATTTTTTAAGGCAAGGAAAAGAAAAAGTGGAGTGGCCATTGATGGGGATGAAAGAGGCTCTAAAAAAGGGAAAAGTTTAAGGGGAAGATCAAGATTGTGCGAGGAGAGAGAAGACTTCCTACAAAAAGCAGCTGAAGCTAAAGTGTTGACATTATTTAGACATCAACAGTAGGGGAAGTAGAGGATCCCACCTGTAGGCATAGGCTTGTGTAGGTGTGAAAGACACCTGGGATAATTTTTAAAACAGAGGGCTGTGATTTTCCTAAATCTGACATGTTTCACAGAGATGCTGCAGTATGCAATGGAACAACTAACATTAAAATTGGAAAACTAAGAGTACATTATGTTCATCTTTGTATTCAGCATGTGCTGAAAATCTGTGGCAATTTAAGCAACTAATAAATATTTGATAAATGAATGAATGAAATTGCCCCCCAGATCTCTCCAAGTCTGCATGTATTAAAGGGCAATGAAAAGGCAAATAGGAAGGTGTAACAAGAGATGAGGAGAATCAATGAGAAGGCACAGGCTGGAAAAGATGAATCATTTTGGCCCAAAGCTGACTTTGTATCCTGATCTGTATCACTAGTATCAAGAAGCAGTACACAACCTAACCTTAGAAGTAGTTATAAGAGTTGGAAATCCTGTTCTGTTCTGGGGAAGTGTTTTCTTGAGATGGCTCATCTCAAGATGGCTTCTAGGGCAAAGACAGTCTTCTGATTTTCTTCTTCCTTCCCTTTCTCTCAAATCTCTTTTTAGCATGGTAGCAGTACGACATTTTTCAACAATTATTTTCATTTGCCTGTAATGTAGGTAGTGTCCAACCTCAGTGTTTTGCCTGGGAGAGACTGGCAGGGCACCAGTACCTACATCACTGCGGGACAAATTTCCCTACATAAAACAGAGCCCTCTGCCACCAAAACAACTGCATATCCATTTCATGCCATTTGTGTTTTATGAAACAATTTGAATTATGCTGGCAGCAAATTAACACTAAGCAAAATGTCCTACCCCATGATGGGAACTGCAATATGTTTGCTCATGGCGGAGTGTTTCCGGAATTTATATTGCAAGCAAAGTCACCAGAAATAACTCCAATGGCTGCTATCTCTGAAGTGCTGAAAGCATCTCTGTTGTAGATGCACTAAGTAATTAGGAATGTTGCTGGAAGAGAAAGAATGCAAGTTTTGAGAAGGAGAAAACCCTAAGGGATTTTCTGAGTGATGTTGGCTGACTGGAAAAGAGTAAAATGCACTATGTTAGGAGAGGGAGTATTCACAGCCTGGTCTTTCTTATACTCGACTGGCTGAATTGCATTTGCTTTGCTCACTACACGTAAACAGGTAAACAGGCAGTAGCCCTGAGAAGCATCTGAGACATTTTTCATTTCACATGCTCAAATTAGTCATAACTGCCCTAAAACGAGCAGTGGCTGACTGTGATTGTAAGAAATATACATTGGGTCTCTGTCCCTGGTTCTAGACTCAAGAGCTTCTAAAACCCTTGGAATCTCCTGGGTGGCAGGAGCACTTTTTGTTCTAATGAGGCCACTGTTGCTGGACCACTGGATAGCTTCAGCATGGGGGGTAGTCACCAGAAAGATCAAGGCCTGATTAGAGGGGTGGGGGTTTCATTCCTACTCCCTGACTTCCAGGGAGGGGAGGAGAGCTAGAGATCAAGTTAATCACTAATGGCCAAGAATTTTAGCAATCGTGTCTACATAATGGAATCTCCATAAAAGGTGTAGTCACCAGGGTTCAGAGAGCCTCTGGGCTGGTGAATACAAGGGAGCACTGTGAGGAGGGCCTGCCCAGAGAGGGTGTGGCAACTCCCAGCCCATTCCCAGATACCTCATTCTGTTCATCTCTTCTGGCAGGCTGTTCCTGAGTCGTATCCTTTATAATAAACCAGTAAGGGGAAGTAAGCAGATTTCCTGAGCTCTATGAGTTATTCTAGCAAATAATGGAACTTCAAGAAGAAGTTGTGGGAAACCCCACCTTTATACTCAGTCACTGAGAAATACAGCTGAGCCAGACTTTCAGTTGACACTTGAAACCGGGGCAGTGCTGTAGGACTCAGCATTGAACCTATGTGGTCTGTGCTAAATCCAGTAGTTATGTCAGACCTGAATTAAATTATAGGATCATGCAGTTGGTGTTGAGAGAGTTGGAGAATTGATGGGTGTAGGGGAAAAACCCTATCATTTGGTTGTCAAAAGTGGTGTGAATAAGAAATAGTTCAAACTGACACACCCCTTTCTCCACACACAGAGCAAAACCATGTTCTAGTGTCTTTGGATTGTATATATTTCTTAAATTTTTTTGTCCTTCATAAAATTCTGCTGTAACTTTTTTTCTACCCATAAGTTGGTAAGTAATTAATTCCAGAATTAGAGGAGTACCCCATTGGGGCGACTCATGAATGAGGGAAAGGAGACTCAGAGGGACCATTCCGGGACTTGTCCAATCAGCAGCAGCGCCTTCATTCTCAGACAAGGAGTCAAGGGCTCTGTTATTAATAACTGTTATTTATGAAGCACTCACTAGATGCCAGTTAAGTGGTGCATCATCTCATTTAATCTGCACAGTAATCCAGTGAGGTAGAGATTCCTTTTTGCATGTTTTTAGAGATGAGGAAGCTGAGGCATAGAGAAGTTCAATGGCTTCCTGAGGATGCCCAGCTGTTAAAGTGAGGAGCCAGGTAGTAACCAAAGGCAGCCTGGGTTTGGGTGCCACGCCCTTAACCACTCCTCCATTCTACAATTTTAAAGACACAAACACTTTCAAAGAAATGAACTTCTTTAGAAGATGTTCTCAAATGGTAGTGTACATACATGAAAATCTCTAAGAACCATTTGATTTAGCAGGTCTAGACTGGGGTGCAAAGATTCTCACTGGATTCAAGTGTCTGTGGCTGGGGCTCACATTTTGGGAGCACCTTTGCTATCTAGCTATGTAGTATCTTAGAGGGGCTGGGATTGTGGCATCTACTCAAAAAATCAGTAGCTTCTGGTAGGAGAAATTGAGCTTCTCTATTCTATGCTTTTATTTTTCTTTTACAGTAGACAGATCCTTCATGTCTTGAGTTTTGAGCTCACAAGATGATGCCCAATTCTAGCTCATTCTTAGCAGTGGTCTCCTGCTGAGTTGTTCTACACCGGAGATGACAGCACATCTGCACTTTTCTTCCTCTTACTATCCAAGCAATCTCATCATGGAGAGTCTTCCTTCCACTTGGGAGGAGACTCATTCACATTAAATAATTGCACTGAAAATATGTGCTAGAAATAGTTGAATGAGATTACCCATGAATTCTGTCTCAGGCTGGGGATGGAAACCACAGCTCAGGGAGGGGGGATTAAAGGAAGGGGAATTAAAATACATGTCCTAGGCTTTGGGTGAATTATCAAATTAAATTCTCCCAGCAGCCATTTAAGGAATGTGCTATCCACATTTTTGCAGATGAAGACTAGGCTAAGAGAAGTTAGATGATTTGCCCAAGCTTGCATAGCTAATAGATGGCAGACTTGGGATTTAACTCTGGTCTGTCTCATTCCAAAGAGGATATTCTTTCCATAATGGCATGCTGCCTAAATAGGAAAGCTGGCCAAGATCGGGCAGGGGCTAGGTGGAATGAGCTCCCAAGTGACCCTGACATGACAGAATGCCAGTCTTTAAACTAGCTAGCTGCCTTCCAGAAAAATGGCTGAGCTAATAAAGGTTTCTCTGAAAGGTTCCCAAGATCTATGGTCTTGCCTGGATTTTATACATTCCAACTACTTAGATAACTTCTTCAGAAACTATGTGTATACAATGTTAGATGGGCATACATATAAATACATCTTTTTCTATTTATATGAATAAAATATAGCTTGACTTAAGACCCTGGGTAGTATAATGTCTGTGCTCTAAGAGGTACGTGAAGGTCTTTCTAACATTAGAGATGTTCAAAATGTTTTTCCATTTGATATTTCCTAAGAATGGCTGTGGCACAATAACAAGCTTTTTCATTTCAGGAATCCTAAATTAACCTCTTATTTTTTACTCTTATAGGCATATTTTGAAGATATAGGAGTAAGATATAGGAGTAACATGGTATGATAAAAATGGCTCCACTCAACAATGCCTTCACTGAAGTTATCTTTAGCTTCCCTGAGAAACTGATATTCTGTCATTCTTGTGGAACTGCTATCAATTTTTGTCTTTGTAAATTATTTAAGCTTTTGTGAATTTATTTCTCCTCTATTTATAACCAAGCCAAAAAACTGTCCTCACTTATATCTTGAACCTATTGTAGCAATCAAGAAAAAACAATGCATATGAAAATGTTTCAGTAAATTTATCGTGCTATCCAAAGCAAGAATTTCACACTGTAATGACTGAATTACTTTCCAGGACTAGCCTACTAGTTTCTTTAGTTAGTAGGTAGTTGATAGCATTTGTAAGTGTCATTCTTTTTTATTTATTTAGTATATACATATACTGAAATTACTGTGCACAGGCAGTTTATAAATAGCAACTCATTTAATTTACTGGTAAGATTGTCCTTTGAAGCATCAATTGTTTATAAAAGTTTCTGTCCAGGCGGTGCCTGTGGCTCAAAGGAATAGGGCGCCGGCCCCATATACTGGAGGTGGCATGTTCAAACCCAGCCCTGGCCAAAAAACTGCAACAACAAAAAAAAAAGTTTCTGTCCATTGGTGAAGAATGTTATGTATCTTTGAAACTGATTGATTCTATGCTATATGACATCATGATATGCATCAAATTAGCTATGGTAGGAGCATTTACACCATAGAAATTGGAAAATACTACCAATAATTCTGTCATACAGAATTTATTTTAAATACAGTAAGTGTATTGTATGCAGTATAATTTTTGTTACAATTAGTTTTTCTTTTCTAATGACTTTAGTCTGAGTTTTTTATTTCTTTCCAAGGAATAGTAACTCACCTTCAGTACTGTGCTGGTAAATACTTAATAACTAAATGGATGATGCTTAATAACCATGTCAGAGGAGGGGAAGAAGACCATGATTGGTAGCATTAGCCAATTTCTATGTTATAAATACTCCCATCATAGCTAACTTAATGCATATCATGATGTCACACTGTAGAGTTGGGAACAGATGTTAACAATGAACTCCCATGAGTGTCATCTCTTTATTTCTTATCTTCATGTTTCTATAAGTTTGAGTTTAATGAGAATGACCTAAATTCCTAGATGAGCTTAGAAAAAAATGAGTATCTCATGAAGTGTAGAATATTAGTGGCCTGCAGTCACCTGTTTTCTGTGTAGGTATAACTGACAAGGTTTGAAATCTCATATAAATACAAACCAACAGGAAGACTACATAAGAATGAGTATACTTGCATAAGTCACTTTTACTAGAAATTAAATGCGATCATAAATGAATGAGAGTTTCTTATAATTGGGCTAACTCAGCTAAAGTAAGTAGCATAATCATGACTTTCTCAGTATGAAAATAAACAATGAGAAAAATACACCCCTTCTAATATTAACTACCCACCACCTGTCATTAATGTGATAAAAAAAAGTCACTCAGCTAAATGGCTATACGTGGTAAGAATTAAAGAGGACTCGACTGAAATTCAGCAGGCCCTTATTCTAAGATTGCTTCCTATCAGTCACTAAAAAATGTATTTGGCCCCAATTATTTCATCTTTATATTAGAAATAATAATTATTTAGAGCATAAATGTCACAAAGCTTTAAAAGTCAAATGCATCACATAAATGTTATATATGAATAACAAAGTGTTAACACTATAGTATGTGTCTTGGGTAGAAGTTAATTTCCAAAGTCAGAAGGTGAGAAGGCGGAAGTTATATGTACCTCAACCCATGTTCTGATCCTGTAGCTATCCCAGAAATAGTAAATATTAGTGGGGTAGACTGGGCACCCAGCTGATAGTGCATACTGAGTAAAACCGTACAAGTATTATAAGCCTGGGGTCTCTGCCCTTGGAGATGTCAAAAAAAAATCTGATTGAAGTCCAAATCCTCATTTGAGATCTTGAAAAATTCTTGCAGTGCCGATGCACTTTTCTTTAAATAAAAGAACAGCTTGTTGAGATATAATTCACATTCCATGAAGTTTTTAAGTATACAATTTAGTATATTTCAGAGTTGTGCATCCATCACTATTATCTAATTCCAGAGCATTTTCATTCCCCCAAAATGATGCTCCTTACCAATCATCAGTCACTCCCATTTCTCTTCATCCCATCCCCTGGCAAACACGAATCTTTTTCTGTCTATATAGATTTTACTATTCTGAATATTCTCTATAATGTAATCATACAGTATGTAGACTTTTGCATATGGCCTCTTGGCATGTTTTCAATATTCATCTATGTTGTAGCATGAATCTCAGCTTTGTTCCTTTTTATGGCTGGATGATATTCCATTGTATATTTTTTCACAGCAAATGATGGACAGCTGGATTGTTTCCATTTTTATTATAAATAATGCTGCTGTGGATATATATGTACAAATATACATGATTAACGTATGTTTTCAATTGTTTTGGGTATATACCTGGGACAAATATTTCCAGGTCATATGATAACTCTGTTTAACATTTTGAAGAACTGTCAGACTGTCAGACTGTTCTCCAATTTTTCTGTCAGCCTATTTTTTTGTCTGTCAGCCTGTCAGACAAAGGCTCCAATTTTTCTACATCCTTGCCATCACTTGTAGTTGTTTGTATTCCATGTATCCTAGCATAAAGCAGCCTAATGACTCATATTATTTTGTGCAATGATAGTGTAAATTCACAAAGTAAACATGGAATTTCTGTGGATCAGAAAAAGTATCTAACTTTGTCTTTCACTCTGTCCATGGATTTTTTTCCTACTTGGACTTTTAAAAAATACATATTTAGAGTATATGCCTTACCATCCAAATTCAACCCACTGAAACCCTAGTCAAGATTTCGCTCTTTCACAAAATTTTCCCCACCCTCCCTCCCCTTCTGCCCACTCTTCTGTTCTCTGATCTGTCTTAGTACTGACTGTCCCCAAGGGACTTTGGAGTCGTCTCTAAGAAACTGGACCTATGCAGCGTTAAAATGTTCTACATTTGACAGAATTGAATAGCATTAGAGTGAAATTTGTGAGAAAATCGGTTTTAAAGGGAAAGTTAGCGTTTCCTCATTAGCGTTCGGGAAGTTTCAGAAGAATTTCAGTGGTGTGTGTATGGGGCGAACTACTTCATTTCTTACTTCATTTCATTTGGTTTTGTTTTATGATCCAATTCTCAGTTCATAATTACAAAAATTTCATTTACTTAAAATGTATTAAATTTAGATTTTCTAAACTCAGACACGGATTTACATTTAAAATGTTCATTTATCTTCTTTTTAAAATCCTGCAAAACTAATGAGTCTTTGTGTGACTTCTTGATGATTCTAAACTTTTAGTACTTCTTGACTATATGGAAATCTGTACATTTGCATTTAAAAATCAGTTTTTGTATTAAAAGGTGATAAAGTGAAACCTTCCTATTTGAAATTTAGCATGTTATTTTATTACCGGGGCTCTATGTTTTGAAGTTGTAAAATCAAAGTACAATATTTACTCTGTTTAAAATGCCTAAGAATGTTCAGTGCTTCTCTTGAAAGCAAGGCTTCCTTTGGCCTTCTGACTAATGCACCATGCAAAGATAATACGTGCACATGGAAAATGCCCAAGAGGCACTGTTACTGTGAATTTCAGAAAAATAAAGGATAATTTGAGAGTGTAGCCCTGTTGCTATGCTCAGAGAAGCTAATAGTTAGATGAAGGAAAATGAGTTAGAGAATGAGGCAGCAGTATGAATAGAAACAGCAGGGGATAGATACAAAACTGTCAGATACAAGTTTACTACAAGACATTCAAAACAATGACAAGTCAAATGTGGTGCTCCTTATACAAAGAGCAGTAAAATGAGGCAGAGAAATACAGATTTCTGCATATTTTTATTGCTTCATATAACAGAAAAGAGTCAGAAAAGTTAGATTTTTAGAAAGTCCTATGATTGCTGAAATGGAAGTAGACAGCTGAACAGAATCTTTGAAGAGCAAAGTGTGATTTATTTGAGACTCTATGGTTACTTAAAATGTCCATTATGCAAACACAAATTGTATTTTATGAAAATTAGTGAAGGACAGGAGTCATACTTGAGGCTATGATTCAGATTTGTTATTTATAATAATTCGTATAACTCATAATACAACTGGGAATTTTTCTGTGAGTTCCATGATCAAGGGGGTTGTAGATTCTTCTTGGCCCCATGCACAAGGCCTGGAATTAATTACTGCTCAGTGAATGTTTATTGTCCAGACTATTCATCTAGAAACCACAAGGAAAAAAAATATCAATAATATTGAGATTGGTAACATTAGCACACACTTCTGCCATTTAGTTAATTCAATTAACTTAAACATTTGTTCATTCACTCAAAACCTCTTCTTTGAGTTCATCTTATGTGTTAGGCACTGGGTATACACTGAGTAATATAAGTGTTTGTTCCCTGTTCTCTTAGAGTTTATGATCTAATAGGAAAGACAGATAATAAACAAGTAGAAAAATATATCTAAGGGCAGTGCCTGTGGCTCAAAGCGGTAGGGCGCTGGCCCCCTATGCCCGTAGGTGGCGGGTTCAAACCCAGCCCCGGCCAAAAACTGCAAAAAAGAAAAAAAAGAAAAAAAAGAAAAATATATCTAATCACCATTGGGATAAATAATAAGAATAAAAATCAATGATGATAAGGACCCATGCAGATTGAACAACTTCAGGATAGCAGTTCTTGGTAAAATTTTACCTTTCCTTTGAGAAATTACTCATTAAATTGATTTCAATATACTGATTTGTCAAGAAAGCAGAATGAAATTTACAACTGAAGTTAGAAACCTCACTAACCCAAAGAAGATACCACCGGAGAAAACATACATGTATTTTGCAAGGAAAAAATATAAAGCCATCTTAAGTGTCATAATTGACCTTCATTAGTTTTAATTTAAAACAATTTTGCTTTCAATCTTTTTTTTCTGATCCCAGACAGAATTTTATAGACCAAACCTTGGGCTACTGTTAATAGAGATGATTCTTTCTCTCTCTTTTTTTTTTTAATTCGCCCATTTAAAGGCAGCAGAGTTTGATGAACACAATAGATTTTGGTGTCCAGTCTAAGAAACGTGAGTATGAATAGATCCACTGTTGGAGTCTTTAAGCATGAACATAGGTTATTTAACCCTTTCAAGCCTCATTTTTGTAAACACGTTAGTCAAAATACAGCACACATAAGAAAAAATGCCCAAAGTATCAGTGTACATCTCAGTGGATTATCCCCAAAACAAATCTCTGTAGCCACCACCCAAGCTAAAACATGGACCACTGCTGGCCCCCCAAAATCTCTTCAAGGACCCTCTGTAATCTCTTGACCTCTCTCCTTTCTGGAGTTGCCACTTTCCTGGCTTCTAACATTACTATTTAGTGTCTCCCCCACTAAAAATTTCATACAGATGGAATCAAATTGTACTTTTTGTCTAGAAATTGTATTTTTTGGTATCTAGCTTCTTTCTTGGAACCACATTTCTGTAAAATGGGGGAAATAGTATCTTCCTTACTCTGTGATTATGAGAATGATCTTGGTGTCATGCAGCATGTAGGTGCGTGGCCTTCACCCACTTGCCAGAAGTGATGACCATTTTATCCTCTCTAGTTCTGTTTTAACAAGCAGTGCACTAGTGATGAGGGAAATGCTAGTGATGAGGATGAGATGTATTTGGCAGCATCTGGTAGACCTTACCTTGCCTTGCTATCTACTGTCTAGATATTGCCTTTACTCCCATCTTTTAATTCTCTTCTTTCTGCCTCTTCTTTCTATGAAGTAAGCTGTTCCTTCTCCATCTCTAAACAAATGCATTTGGTTTGTGGTCTGGAGGATTATATAAGCAACCTAAAAAGATTTTCAGAGATAACAATAATTGCAATTTATCTTTCATGAGGACTGATTTATGTGTCAGACATTCTGTTTGATTACTTTATATATGTGACAATAGTGTCCTGTTATCTGAGGTTTCTCTTTCTGTATTTTCAGTTACCCATGACAGAGGATAATAATATACATTAGGAGAGAGAGAAAGAGAGAGAGCGCACACATTCATGTAACTTTGTTAGAGTATATTGTTATAACTGTTCTTTTTTTTTTTTTAACCTTTTTATAAATTTCAGATTAATAGGAGGTTATAGTGCTTGCATTTATTAGGTAAGGTTCCTGTTGTAATTGTGCCCCTAACCTAGGAGGTGTGCCATCTACCCTTACACTGTGACCACTGAGCACACCAATCCCGCTCTTTCCTCCCCCTCTCCCTCCCCTGATCTCCTCCTCCCTTCCCCCAGTTTGAATTGAATTGAGTTTTTCTCTTGTGTGGGTGTGTATTAGTTCATCTACTGTCTTCATATTAGTATTGAACACATTGGATACTTGCTTTTCCATTCTTGTGACACTTTACTAAAGAGAATGTTCTCCCAATCTATCCGGGTTAATACAAAAGATGTAAAGTTTCCATCTTTTTATGGCTGAATAGTATTCCATGGTGTACACAGAACACAGTTTATTAATCCATTCATGGTGGATGGGCACTTGGGTTGATTCCGCATCTTGGCAAGTAAATTGAACTGTGATAACCAATTTAGTACAAATGTCTTTTGGGATCAAATGGAAGGTCTATTTTGAGCTCTTTGAGGATTCTCCATGCTTCTTTCCAAAGAGTCTGTATTAGTTTGCAATCCCACTAAAAGTGTAACTATTCTGTTTATTATTATTATTGTGAATCTCTCATTGTGCTTAATTTATAAATTAAGCTATCAGAGGTATGTATGCATAGAAAAATACATAGTATATACCGTATACTATGTACCGTTTGGTACTATTTGTGGTTTCAGATATTCATGGGGGGGAGGGTGGAACATATCCCCATATATATGCGGGGACTATTGTATCACATTTCATTCTCATCACAGCTGAATGAGGGAGATACTTTAATATCCCCATTGTAGAGATGAGGTACTGAGTCCAAGGAGACTTGAAATTTTACCTGACCATCAACAGATGGAGTTAGGATTGCAACCTAGGCAGTTCTCTTAACTGCTAATGTGCAGGGCCCTGAACAGGCAGATCTTATGATTTTTTTTCTATAGTCTGTTAGGAAAGTTTATCATCTATATTTGTCAATGCATCATTGGAAAGGTTCTTGGTTGAAAAAATAATGGAAAACTCTATTACATTCTCTCCTCTAACCTCGGTGGAAAATGTCCTTAGTATCTGGCTCTGAAAAGAAGGTTGGAAGCCACAGACCATGTAAATGCCTCATTAAAAGGTTTAAAACTTCAGGCCTGGGGCAGCTCCTGTGGCTCAAAGGGGTAGGGTGCCGGCCCCATATGCCGGAGGTGGTGGGTTCAAACCCAACCCCAGCCAAAAACTGCAAAAAAAAAAAAAAAAAAAACCTTCAGGCCTGAATCCATTTGTATTGTGTTACAGCTACACTAGAGCACATCATAGTTCATCTGGGAAAGTATCTTTGGGTATTTTAGTGCTTTCTCTGGTTCTGCTACCATTTCCTTCCTATTGTCTTTATTATATTTTTGCCTTAAAAAATTTTTTTTTTCATTACTAATCAGTAATCAATCACAGCCCATAGAGGCATTCTATGATGCTACTACAACAAGTGACCACAAAATAATGGCTTAAGAGAAGAAAACAGTATTATATTAGCAGTTCTTTAGGTCAAAAGTCCAAAATGTGTTGGATAGGCTAAAATCAAGGTGTTGGCAGAACTGTCTTCCTACTGGAATCTCCAGAGGAGAATCTGTTTTCTTGTCTTTCCAGCTTCTAGAGAAGTGGTTCTCAACCCTCAAATGCCTCCTTATTCTGTCACTCTTTAATACAGTTCCTCAGGTTGTGGTGACCCTCAATCATAAAATTATTTTCATTGCTACTTCATAACTGTAATTTTGCTACTGTGATGAATTGTAATGTGAATATCTGATATGCAGGATGTATTTTCATTGTTACAAAGGGGTCTGACCCACAGGTTGAGAACCACTGTTCTAGAGACAACCTGCATTCTTTGGCTTATGGCCCCTTCTTCCAGCTTCCAAGTGTGTCACTCCAGCCCCTTCTAACATCATCACATCTCATCTCTAACTCCTGCTCTTTTGCCTTCCTCTGCAAAGAACATTTGTGATTATTAGATACTTTGGGCCCAAAGGGATTATCTTATCTCCTTTTATTAACTTCATCACAACTGCAAAGTCCTTCCTGCCATGGATGATAACATATTACCAGATTCCAGGGAGTAAGATGACGTGGACATCTGTAAAGGTCATTGACATCATATTCAGGAGGATTTTCAGTGATGGGCTTTGAAGTTTACCTTGCACAACACAAAACCATTCTGATATGAAGAGAGACCTGAGAACAGCACAAAATAAAAGATAGAGCAGTTGTCAGGGAAGCACAGAGATGAGGAGACCAATGTGGAGAGTGTGAGGCTTATCACTAGGCAGGGTGCAGGTAGCAGGTTTGGCTATTTGTGTGTGTGTGGATGTTGCATGTGGGCATGAGAAAGCACCCACATGCCCACACATGCCTGTGCTTGTGAACGTGCTTGTGAATGAAGCCTCAGCTGCTTCATCTGGATGTTTGCCAGCCATGGGGAAGCAGACACCTGAGACCTGGGACTCTCCTGCTTCCTAATACTACTGCTAGAACAGGGTCAGTGTAGAAGTATTCTGCCTTACTGGGAATTGCTATTGTGCTTACAAATACAGGATTTTTAGAGAGCTGAGAACTACCTCTCCAAGCAGTCTTTCAGGTGCCCCTAAAGGTTTTCCAACCATAAAAAAGATTTTTACAAATGGGTTGAGTAATTACACGAGCTACAGTAAGTCCCAGAGAGACCTTTTGCCTGGGTGGCCTCTTACATGGGGACAGCAAGGAGAAGTGATTGGATCAGCAGCAGGGAGGCCTGAATGGTGTTCATAGTGGAGCTGAGATGCAATCTGTCAACTCTCTTCTTTGTTGTTTTCCCTTCTCCACCATAGTGTCTACAATTAGAAAGGAGTTGTCACACACAATGAGTTTTGATTCAAACACTTCATTGTAATAACTGTAGCTAAGGCTCTATACAGGTCTGAAACTAGGGGAAAAAATCAAATAAATTAGTAGGTCTGCAATGAACCAAGAGATGGGGAGGGGGAGGATTTCACTAACATACAGGCAAAACGAATTCAAAGAGTTCAGAAAAAAATAAGCGTGAACAGTTATTAATTTGCTTGGGGGTCCTGTCCCCAGTACAGTTGCTTATCTAGGGTAAAGCTATGAAAAGGATCAGATAGCTCTACCCCTGCTGCCTGGGAAGACATGAAATTTTCAGAACACAAAAGTGTGTGTTTTCAGAGATGGAAGAGAAAATTATAATGTTGGTTTTCAGACTTTGAGGGATTACAATGCAATCTAAAAGAGATGCATGGTTAGAAAATGAAAAACGTTCACCCTCTTTTTAAGGCAACATGGTGCAATCGAGTTATTTTGGTGGTGCTTAACAGTTATGATGTTCAGTAGCAAAGAAAGAGCCTCTGAAATAAGCCCAGAAGTCTCAGAAGGAAAACATAAATATTCAGTTGGGCTCTTAACAACTTGCTATTTTCTTTCTTAATTGTGTTTACCTTTAAAACAACAACAAACAGAAGCCAAATACTTGGCAGAAGGTTGCTTTTTTAAGGAGAATGCATTCCTTGACTGCTAAATAAATGTGGCTTTATTTCTTGCTTCGTTCTTTTTCCCTTTAAAAAAAAAAAGGGAGAGATACTTTTCTTTCATTCAAGAACACCTTGCCCTTGAGCCCTCATCCAGTACTCAGACTTCAGAATGTGTGGGGGTAGGGGGCAAAGAGGACATGTTAAAGGCTGTATTTATTATTATTATCATCTTTATTGTTATTGCATTAAATTGTAATAAGCATCCATTAAGCGTCAAGGTATTAAGCACTTACAGATACCCTAGATTGAGGGAAATATACATAAACAAATAATTACTAAAGAATAAAATAATGCATTTGTACTTAAAAATTACTAGGAGCCCATTCCCATCATCATTATCATCATCAGGGGTGAGGGCTGGTAGTGAAATCATGTACATATTTGTATGCAGAGCAGAACCAAAGTACAGCGAGAAGGACCTACTCTTTCTAGACCTATTCCCCATGCTTAGGGTGTAGGATAGAAAGGGGTACCATGCCCTGGGGTCACTTAAGTCATGTTGGAGCCACATCAGTAATGAGAGAGAGTGTCCCTAAGGGGAAGATGACCTTGAATCACCCATCTCTTGCCACTCCACATTCCTCTAGGTTCTTATCCAGAAGTTGCAAGGCTCCGTGTCTAATAATCATACACGTTCTTCCACATTTTCTGGTTGTTAAACTCTGTACCCAAGAGTACCTTGGAAAAGTAGGGTCTGAAAGCAAAGCACAGTCTTTTCCACATAACATCCTTCTCTGTAGGCCAAAGCTTAGAAAGAATGCTAAGGAACTAGGACAGGGCTTTGAGGAAAGTCTGTTTCCTCACTTAAAGAGTTCTACCCAATTATCTCTAGTAGACACCACAGAGGAGATGAAGTTTGGGAAAGCTGGATGACGGGGAGCAGGGCAGCAGCTAAGTTTGAGAGGTTTGGTACAAATACTTGAATTACTGTGAGACTTTAGAGAAACTGAGAGGAGTCAGTATTTATTCATTCTGTTAAATAATTTGTATACCTATTTTATTTGATGCTGTCTTCAAAACAAAATATGAGGTATAAATGTGAAAACTAAGGATTTGTAAGAAATTGATCAAATGTCTTATTGTTTCACAACCACTGAATGGCAAAGTTCTGGTTCCAATTAAACCCATCAGTCCCAGATCCCCCCTACACACACACACACACACACACACACACACACACAATAACACCCGGAACAGTGGGTAGCACACTTTGTAAGTGCCTTTAGAAGACCTTTAGGTTCTTCTTCTAAGGTAACTTTGTCACTGTAATTGGACACAAGTGTAGTGAAAGAGTATTTGCTTTAAAAGAGTTTTATAAACATAAGAAGTAAACCATTCCTTTGGTTATGTTGTGCATATAAATACATGCACATATGTCCACATATTCCTAGTTTAATCACCAGTAAGTTCTTAGAGATTTTCAACATCCTCTTTCTTTAAGGGCTTGCTATCTCTATTACATCTGCCTTGCTGACTTATTACAGATTAACACATTAATACTTCATTTTTTTCTATTTAAAATGTACTATCCTTGGGTGGAAATGTTGAGTTAAAATAACAGAAGCCAGGGCTTTCTGAAGTAAAAAATGTACTTTTCTCCTGGTCGATACTTAGTTGTATTTATTTATGTAAATTTTGTTCAAAAGATTAATCCCAATGGGTAAGTTCTCCATTGGTAAGTAGAGCCCATGGTCTGTTACTTCACTTCCAATGTTGCCTGGTCTCCTCATTCTTATTCTGAAAATCTTATCTTTAAGTAAGCAAACATTTAGTCCCTGTGATCCTCAATTGGGTGACACTGGCAAATAGTACAATTATACTACTGGCAATTCTTCCGATATGAAAACTTACAAAGTAGGTATTAGGCCACCAGCTGATTGGTGCTGTCCATGAAAAGCCGTCAGAGATAATGATACCTTGTCACTCTATTATTGTACTTTTGCAGCATACCAAGTATATTAGGTGCTAAATAGAATAATAGAGCTGCCCCCAATGGTCTTGCTGTTCTCATTGAGCTTATTATGTTAATTTGAAGGGTGAGGTTCCAAACATTGACAAAGAGTTGGATTTTAAGCAACAGGAAAAGAGAGATGATAACTGAGAGTTCAGGGGACTTAGACAATAGGTCATTTTTCCTGATCAAGAATGTTATATGCAAAGAGTTACATCTTACTTTGAGAACTAGTAGGCTACTGTCAGATACCTGGAATAGTGGTCACACGTTTTGAGTTCTACTCCTAGCACCTTCCTTGATTTTCTGTGACCTTGAATAAATCACTTAAAAATGTGGGTATCAAATCTCCTTCCTGCAAAATAGAAAACAATGATGTAATTCCACTTAAGTTATAAAATTGCTGTGAGGTTTTAGAGATAGATAGATAGATAGATAGATAGATAGATAGATAGATAGATAGATAGATAGATAGATGATAGATAGACAGACATAGATCTAGCTATATATAGATAGATACATGTATAAACATGAATTTTAAAGTACTCAGAACTAAAGACATGGTAACGTCTAATTGTTTTGCCGTCATGTGGGGTAGAGGAGACTAAAGACACAAACATGAAGTATGAGCAAAAATAAAAATAATAGGGCGGCACCTATGGCCCAAAGGAGTAGGGCGCCAGCCCCATATGCCTGAGGTGGTGGGTTCAAGCCCAGCCCCAGCCAAAAAAACTGCAAAAATAAATAAATAATAAAAATAATTGCGTGTGACAAAGGCACTACAATAAAGTCAAAGAATAGCCCCAGTCTTCCTGTAATTTCTCCTTTGAAATAGCCTCCAAAAAGAGTTCCCATTACCTGTTTAAAACATATTTATCAGCTGTTGGCGGGGCAAGGGGGTCCTCCAGGAAAAAGAAGAATGTGAGTGCAGTTGTTCTTAGTCACTCAAAGAACTCTGAGCATGAGCGACTAATGCAGACAGAGTCTCATATCACCATTGGAAGAGGTGTAGAAACAAAGGTAGAGGAAAAATGCTGCTGGTGCTCAGAACTCTGAAGTTCAAGAAACACAGCAGCTATTGCTGATGCTCTTAATTGCCTGCAATGCCCAAATTAAGTGACTCACAGGTGCTCACCTAGAAAGCCTCTGGCAAAACTGTATGTGGGCATTTACCACTGTTCACGTGGCTGCTGCTGGAAAGTGAAGGCTGCTCCCCTTCTGCATCCTAGATCTCCCGTGGATCACTCCCTAGGGCACAGTTCCTGCTGAAGCCTAGCTGGCAGAGGATCTCAGGGAGTGTAGGGCCCAGGCTTCTAACCAGGGATGGGGGGGTGATGTGCAGGTGACAGAGACAAGTTGGCACAGCATTGATCATCAAAACAATTTCCTTAAAGACACTCACATGAAAAGACTAAAGTTATAACCACAGATTACAATATTAAATCAGAGCTTTTTGAAAATGTGAAACTAGACTTTATTCTTATATGCTCATACAGTTTTAAGATTCCAACAATAAGTGGCACTATTAATTTATTAAGAGTGTTTCAAGGAAAAATGAAGCAACATAAAAGTGCACGTCAAATAAATGAAATACGCCCCCAAATCACTATTGTTAATAGTGTAAAAAATGAGTCTTATAGGCAAAGAAATAGGATGACTGCACTTGTGCTGGGGAGTTGAGAGTTCTTATTCCATGTTGCATATTTCTACATACTTAACCTAAACCCATCCAAAGTTGAGTAAGGGTCAAGGCATTTCACCCACCAAAGAGGTATGGTGGACGTGCTGAAGGATAGTTCACCAGCCATTGGGCTGGCAGAGTAATGGAGGGACTGTTCCACTGTCCTGAGCAGGAAGGAAGAGGGAATGAGAATCATCACAGTCTCTCTACATTGTCCTTACAGTGCATTAGCTAGAAGTAGCTGTTTCTCTCCCTCTTTGGTTTCCTTCTGCTCCTATCTGCCCTCTATTCCCATGCAGGCATAGTGGAGGAGTCCTGTTTATCCCTGGAAAAATCCTGGGCTGCCCTCTGTTTTTCTTCCACGGATGTAGTTAGGGGTGTTCCTGATGGCCTATGAAGACCTACTGAAGTTTCTCTTGACCAGGTCTGCAGCACGCATTACAGAAAATGTTTCTGCCATCTTCCTCTTGAGTTCTCGGAGGCTGGCTCTGGATGAGAGACTTTGCAGGCACAGTGAGGTCTGAGATTGGGGCTTGGTTAAGAAGGACAAGGGCACAGCACCCTCAGCATGCTTTCCAGCATACCTGGTTTGTTCTGTAATTTTACACAGGGCTCCTCCCAGCTCACCGGAGAGTTTTTTATTGGCAATTGGACATTATTTGTATATAAATTTCCTTTGGTATTTTGTGAGGGAAAGGCACTAAAATAATGTTGACAAATAGTCCTCAGTCTTCCTGTAATTTCTTCTATAACACAGAAACAGCCTCAAAAAGAGTTTCCCTTTGCTGTTTAAAACCTATTTATTAGCTGTGGGCAGAGAAGAGTCACAAATGGAAAAAAAGAACGTGAGTGCCACTTGTTCTTAGTCACTGAAAGAACTAATACAGACAATTAGAGGCTGATATCACTGTTGGAAGAGATGTAGAAACAAACATCAGAGGAAAAATGCTGCTTTTCAGGTTTTCAGGATCAGTTTATGGCCCAGATTCTTGAGTTCTTAATCAAATCCTGGTAATCTCATGTCATGTTGAGTCATATCATTTTTATGGTCTACAAAATAATTTCAAAAAATACTAACTTATAATCAAGATTCTCAAAAGAATATATGTCTTGTTTTCTGAAAAGAGTATGTATGTTCTTGTGATGAAATATTTTTATTTTATTTTTTTTTACTCAACTTTATTGTGTCAAGCAGCCGCTTTTATAGAGCGTGGGGAAGGGGTGGGGAAAGAAGGCGGGGGATGAGTTGCGTGACAGGGTTGGGCCAGTGGCATGGTACCACGTTGGCTGTATCTAGGAAGAGGCAGTTTCA
>CAUYPK010086567.1:12500-16556 GCA_963574355.1 Loris lydekkerianus | reverse complement strand
AAAGATTCCCTGTTTAAGAAATGGTGCTGGGTGAACTGGCTTGTGATCTGTAAAAGACTGAAACTGGACACATGCCTGTCACCATTACCTAAGATAGACTCTCATTGGATAAAAGATTTAAACTTAAGACATGAAAGTATAAAAATACCTGAAGAAAGTGCAGGAAACACTCTTGAAGGAATCGGCCTGGGTGAATATTTTATGAGGAAGACTCCCCAGGCATTTGAAGCAGAATCAAAAATACATTACTGGGACCTGATCAAACTAAAAAGCTTCTGCACAGCCAAAAATGTAGTAAGTAAAGCAAGCAGATAGTCAGTAGAATGGGAGAAAATATTTGCAGGTTATACTTCCAATGAAGGTTTAATAACCAGAATCTACAGAGAATTCAAACGTATTAGTAACAAAAGAACAAGTGATCCCATGTCAGGGTGGGCAAAGGACTTGAAGAGAAATTTCTCTAAAGAAGATAGATGCACGATCTGCAGACACATGAAAAAAAATCTCATCATCCTTAATCAGCAGAGAAATGCAAATCAAAACTACTTTGAGATATCACCTAACCCCAGTAAGAGTAGCCCACATAACAAAATCCCAAAACCAGAGATGTTGGTCTGGGTGAGGAGAAAAGGGCACACTTCTACACTGCTGGTGGGAATGCACACTAATACGTTCCTTTTGGAAGGATGTTTGGAGAATACTTAGAGGTCTAAAAATAGACCTGCCATTCGATCCTATAATTCCTTTACTAAGAATATACCCAGAAGACCAAAAATCACAATATAACAAAGACATCTATACCAGAATGTTTATTGTAGCCCAATTCATAATTGCTAAGTCATGGAAGAAGCCCAAGTGCCCATCAACCCAAGAATGGACTAGCAAATTGTGATACATGTATACCATGAAATATCGTGCAGCCTTAAAGAAAGATGGAGACTTTACCTCTTTTATGCTTGCATGGATGAAGCTGGAACATATTTTTCTTAGCAAAGTATCTCAAGAATGGAAGAAAAAGTATCCAATGTACTCAGCCCTACTATGAAGCTAATTTATAGCTTTCACATGAAGGCTATAACCCAACTATAGCACAAGAATATGGGGAAAGGGCCAAGGAAGGGGAAGGGAGGGTGGAAGTTAGGGTGGAGGTAGGGTAATGGGTGGGGCCACAACTACGGTGCATCTTAGAATAGGTACAGGTGAAACCTACTAAATGCAGAATACAAATGTCTACAGACAATAACTAAGAAAATGCCATTAAGGCTACGTTGAACAATTTGATGAGAATAATTCAGATTGTATATGAACCCAGCTCTTTGTACCCCTTGATTGCACAAATGTACACAGCTATGATTTAACAATAAAAAAATAAAAAAAAGAAAAGGTCAATAAAATTATTAATCTTTTGTTTAACCTAACCTGGAAAAAAAGAGTAAAATCTCAAATTAAATCAACAAAGAGGAAATAACAACAGACTCCTCAGAAATTCAAAAAATCCTCAATGAATATTACATAAAACGTTATTCTCAGAAATGTGAAAACCTGAAGGAAATTGACCAATACTTGGAAGCACATCTCCTTACAAGACTTAGCCAGAATCAAGTGGAAAGTTTGAACAGCCCTGTATCAAGTTCTGAAATAGCATCAACCATACAAAATCTCCCTAAAAAGTAAAGCCCAGGACCAGATGTCTTCATATTAGCATGATTGGTGGGATTACACCTGCAGTGCATCTTACAAACGTACATGTGAAATTTAGTAAATGTAGAATATAAATGTCTTAACACAATAACTCAGAAAATGCCAGGAAGTGTATGTTAACCAGTGTGATGAAAATATGTCAAATGGTCTATAAAACCAGTGTATGGTGCCCCATGATCGCACTAGTTTACACAGCTATGATTTAATAAAAAATTAAGTTACAGAAGTATTTATTTCTTAATGTAGGAGGAAAAGTTATTTTTATTTCACTCCCTGAAGTTTCAATAATTTGAGTCTATAAAACAAACTGACAATAGACAGATGACTAGAAGAAAAGGCAAACAAATTTATTAACATGCAAGCACACAGAGACACACATAGTATGAAACTCAAAGAAGGGCAAGATGATTAAAACAAATAAACACTTTTTATAGGGACAAGGAAATGGGAGATGTAGATGCTTTTTAAGGAAGAGTAAATGGTAAATAGAGTAAATAGAAGAGTAAATAGAAAAAATAAAAAAAGAAGGGGAGATGAATGCATTAAAAAACAGACAGTAGCCTGGAGCAAAGTTTGTCTAGGCTTTCAATGTGATGTCACTTGTAGACTTCTTCCCCTTAGAGTTAATCTCTGTCTGATGAGATTATAAAGGCTGGGGAAGACAATTGTATTCATTATGGAGGATCTTCTCTTAGTCTGAAAGGGGAACTTCGGAGAAAGTCCCTCCTTATGCTTTGGACAGGCAAGAAACAGGGAGGCCAGGGAGACCTTAGTTCTGATATTGCCTCTTTAGTTCAAAGTCCTCAAGATGTCAAAGTGCCACCCTTTGGGGGTATCACTTTCTGAGCCCCAATGATATTATGGGAGTGATTATTTAGAGTGTCTTCCTAAATTATTTTGTCTTGCTTGCTAATTACTATGCATTAAGTAATGCTCAATAAGCAGAAGATTGGAAATGGCTTGCAAAATATTTTGTTCTATAATAATTGTAACAATGGGTTCAAGTCTATTGTAACCATAAAGGGGGAAAGAATGGCTTCCCTCTATCCTCCTAGGTTCTTTGGATAGGCTACAGGTTAAATTTAGAATAGAGTAACAGGAGGAAAAAACATTTTAACATTTTAATTGCATACAGACATGTGAGAGTTTCTAGAATATAACTTTGTCTCTATTAAACAAAAAATACTTTAAAAATTAGATAGATATGGTGATACATGACTATAGTCCCAGTTAATCAGGAGGCTGAGGCAAGAGGGCTACCATTGTGCCACTGTACTTCTGTTCAGCATGGGAAAAAAGCAAGAATTTATCTATTGAGATGAACACAAATCATTTTACCACAAAGACATTTGCACCAGAATGTTTATTGTAGGCCAATTCACAATAGCCAAGTCATTAAAGCAGCCTAAATGTCCATCCACCCATGAATGGATAAGCAAATTATGGTATATGTATACCATGGAATACTATGCAGCCACAAAAAGAGGAAGATTTTACATCTTTTATGTTTATCTGGATGGAGGTGGAGCATATTATTCTTAGTAAAGTATTTCAAGAATGGGGGGAAAAGTATCCAATGTTTCTAGAGTTTCTTTACATGAATATATATTTTGTTTCTATAGTTTCTTTATATGACCATGTTAAAAATATTAAAAGACAAAAATCTTGTAAAGCTCAGGGGTGGTTGAAATTCAGAAAATAATAAATCAACACTTACCAGCTAAAATTTCACAACCTGCCATTTAAATATAGCTGAAAATGACAACGTTAACAACATCATTGCCAATAAGAGTAATGATGTCCCCTGGTAATCATTGAATCATTTCCTTGAGTTTACAACTGATTCCAAAAACAACTTTCCCAGAACTTGCACAAATCAGAAGTATTACTCTATTGACATGTAGTTTCTTGTACAATGTAAGTGTCTTAGTAGTGTGATCTAGGTTTTAAAAGCGTTGCTATATATTTATACATATACACACAAACACACAGTAGTATATTGACTTATGACATTTCTTATCTTTAAGCTTCTACAGGAAATAGCTTCATCAGACATCTTCATAATGTCTGAAATTTCCCTAACAATTCTCTACCTTCACCTCATCACTAATCATAATTATAGCTATGCTTCTGTTACAGGCAGCTGTGAGGGAAGCAGAATGTTGAAAGCTAATCAATTCACAGCTGGTCTAAACTTGCTTACCAGATTCAGATAAAATTTATGGATTATACCAATCAAAAGCAATCTAAACAGTTTATTATAAAGACTAAACAAAAATAAAAGAATATCTATGTGAATATAAATCAATCAAAAATCCAGAATGACATAAAAATTCTTTCTTAGTGAATATTAGT
>CAUYPK010086567.1:0-10000 GCA_963574355.1 Loris lydekkerianus | reverse complement strand
AACATAGGGTCAGAAGAGATCAAACTTTCACTCTTCACAGATGACATGATCTTATATCTGGAAAGCACTAGGGATTCTACTACAATAATTTTAGAAGTGATCAAGGAATACAGCAGCGTCTCAGGCTACAAAATCAACACCCATAAATCTGTAGCCTTTATATATACCAACAATAGCCAAGCCGAAAAAACAGTCAAGGACTCTATTCTTTCCACAGTAGTGCCAAAGAAGATGAAGTATTTGGGAGTTTATCTAACAATACATGTGAAAGATCTCTATAAAGAGAACTATGAAACTCTAAGAAAAGAAATAGCTGAAGATGTTAACAAATGGAAAAACATACCTCGCTCATGGCTGGGAAGAATCAGCATTGTTAAAATGTCTATAATACACAAAGCAATATATAATTTTAATGCAATTCCTATTAAAGTTCCATTGTCATATTTTAAAGATTTTGAAAAAATAATACTTCATTTTATACGGAATCAGAAAAAACCTTGAATAGCCAAAACATTACCCAGAAATAAAAACAAAGCACGAGGAATCACGCTACCAGACCTGAGACTGTACTATAAATCAATAGTGATCAAAACAGCATGGCATTGGCACAAAAACAGAGAAGTAGATGTCTGGAACAGAATAGAGAACTAGGAGATGAATCCAGCTACTTACTGTTATTTGATCTTTGACAAGCCAATTAAAAACATACACTGGGGAAAAGATTCCCTATTTAACAAATGGTGCTGGGTGAACTGGCTGGTGATCAGTAAAACACTGAAACCGGACCCACATCTTTCACCATTAAGTAAGATAGACTCTCACTGGATAAAAGATTTAAACTTAAGACATTAAATTATACAAATATTTGAAGAAAGTGCAGGGAAAACCCTTGAAAGAATTGGCCTGGATGAATATTTTATGAGGACAATTCCCCAGGCAATTGAAGCAGTATCAAAAATACATTACTGGGACCTGATCAACCTAAAAAGCTTCTGCACAGCTAAGAACATAGTAAGTAAAGCAAGCAGACAGCCCTCAGAATGGGAGAAAATATTTGCAGATTATACCTCTGATAAAGGTTCAATAACCAGAATCCACAGAGAACTCAAATGTATTAGCAAGAAAAGAACAAGTGATCGCATCTCAGGGGTGGGCAAAGGACTTGATGAGAAACTTCTCTATGGAAGACAGACCCACAATCTACAAACATATGAAAAAACGCTCTTCATCCTTAATCACAAGAGAAATGCAAATCAAAACTACTTTGAGATATCACCTAACTCCCATAAGAGTAGCCCACATAACAAAATCTCAAAACCAGTGATGTTGGCGTGGATGTGGAGAAAAGGGCACACTTCTACACTGCTGGTGGGAATGCACACTAATACGTTCCTTTTGGGGGGATGTTTGAAGAATACTTAGAGATCTAAAAACAGACCTGCCATTCGATCCTATAATTCCTTTACTACATATATACCCAGGAGACCAAAAATCACAATATAACAAAGACATCTGTACCAGAATGTTTATTGCAGCCCATTTCATAATTGCTAAGTCATGGAAGAAGCCCAAGTGCCCATCAACCCACGAATGGACTAGCAAATTTTATTATATGTATACCATGGAATATTATGCAGCCTTAAAGAAAGATGGCAACTTTACCTCTTTCATGCTTACATGGATGGAGCTGGAACACATTCTTCTTAGCAAAGTATCTCAAGAATGGAAGAAAAAGTATCCAATGTACTCAGCCCTACTATGAAGCTAAATTATAGCTTTCATATTAAGGCTATAACCCAACTATAGCACAAGAATATGGGGAAAGGGCCAAGGAAGGGGAAGGGAGGGTGAGGGTGGCAGGAGGGTAATGGGTGGGGCCACACCTACGGTACATCTTAGAATGGGTAAAGGCGAAACCTACTAAATGCAGAATACCAATGTCTACATACAATAACTAAGAAAATGCCATGAAGGCTACGTTGAACACTTTGTTGAGAATATTTCAGATTGTATATGAAACCAGCACATTGTACCCTTTGATTGCACTAATGTACACAGTTATGATTTAACAACAACAGCAACAAAATTAAAAAAAAATAATAATGATTATGCTGGAATTATTTTTATAGTAATGTTTTTCAGTAATTTCATTTGATAAAAAGTAAATTAATTATATGGTATAAAATCAATTAATGATTTATTTAGTAAGTGAAATGTAAGATAATCAGTTACCAATGTAAAAAAATAAAAGAATCCTTTAATACATTGAAATGACTGATGCTAGTGTTCTTTGCTGAATCAATAAATAAAATTTTTATTGTTTTTTAAAATAGTGTTAGCATATAGTAAAATAAACTTCCAATTCAATAATCTGATCTGCATGCATTTTATCTGATCTGTATGCATTTTACACACCACAGCAGAGAAAAAGGAAGTTCAGAAATATTGTTAAAAGTTAGGGCTAGAAGTAGGACTTAAACCCATGTGCCCTAAGACCTAGCCTGTTGTATAGCACCAGCACATCCTTTCTGAAGGATAAATTCTTATTTTTATTTTTTTTAAGATAGATATACTACCAATGCATGGTAGAGTTTAAATTTATCTGCATATCTACACATTTTAAATTTTATTTAGAAACTAGAACAGGGAAAGTGAAGTCAGGAAGATGATCAACTGGAGTTGCCTGTTGCTCATTCTCCCCATAAAAAGGTACCAAACAACAAATAAACAACTGTATTTCTGCTGCAGAGACTGTGGAACTATGCTGGAGAGAACCAGGGGAGTGGCAAAATCCCTGTGGACTACAGAACCCCAACATTAAACCACCAAGAGGGGGCAAATTACCCTACTGTGCTGAACTGCCAAAATCATTTCAGGGCCAGGAGGGACTGCTTCTTATGAGAAAAAGTAAGCTGGAGACCCCAGTGGTGTGCTGCTGGTCCCATTTATTTATTTCTATTATTTCTGTGGTTGCCACTGGGGCTTCTTCATAAATTCTTCACTTAGGCCTTTTCTAACATTTTTCTTCTAAAATTCTAATGGTTTCATGTCTTAGGTTTAAGTCTGTTGTATATCTTAAGTTGATTTGGGAGAGTAGTAAGAGATATGGATCCTGCTTCAGTCTTCTTGATGTGGCTGCCCATTTTCCCAGGACCAGTTATTGAATAGGGATTCCTTTCTCCATTGTATATTAATGTCTGCTTTGTCAAAGATCAGATGGCAGTGGAAGGATGGTTTTATATCTGGGTTCTATGTTCTATTATGTTGATCCATGTCTCTAATTTTGTGCCAGTTCAATATTGTTTTGGTTACTATAGCCTTGTAGTATAGCTGACAGTCTGGTAAAGGGATGCCTCCAGATTTATTCCTTTCCCTTAAGGTTGTTTTTGGCTATTCAGACTCTTTTCAGGTTCCATACAAAGTATCGCATTATTTTTTTATAGATCTGTGAACATGATGTTTGTATTTCATGGGGACTGCATTTAATCTATAAATAACTCCATGTAGGATGGACTTTTTCAAAATGTTGATTCCACCAATCCATGAGCACGATAATGTTTTTCAATTTTATCATGTCATCTGCAATTTCCTTCCTCAGTGTTTCATAATTCTCTATAGAGATCTTTCACAACCTTGGTTCAGTAGATTACTAGGTATTTTATTTTCTTTGTAGATATTGTGGATGGTATTGAGTCTTTGATTTAATTCTCAGCTTGACTGTTGTTGTTTGTATAAGAATGACAATGATTTGTGTGCATTAGCTGTATAATCTGAAACTTTGTTAATTTATTTATTAATTCCAGGAGTCGCTTGCTAGAGTCTTTAGGGATTTTCAGGTATAAGATCATATCATCAGGAAAGAGTGATGGTTTTACCTCCTCTTTCCCCATTTGGGTACTCAAATTCCTTTTTCTTGCCCAATTGCTCTGCCTAGGATTTCTAGTCCTATATTACTGAGCAGAAATGGTGACAGTAGGCTTGTCTTGTTCCACTTCTATATGGAAATGCTTTCAACTTTTCTCTATGCAGGGTGATGTTGACTGTAGATTTGTCACATACAGCTTTCATAATGTTAAGGTATCTTACATCTAAGCCTATTTGATTAAGAGTTCTTATCATACAAGGTTGTTAAATTTTGTTGAATGCTTTTTCTATATATGTTAAGATGTTCATATGATCTTTGTTTTCGTTTCTGCTTACATGGTGAATCTCATTTATCAATTTGCAACTGTTGAACCACCCTTTCATTCCTGGGATAAAGTCCACTTTGTTATAATAGATTATTTATTTTGATGTGCTTCCAAATTTGATTTGCTAGAATTTTGTTGAGAATTTTTGTGTTTATGTTCATAAAGGATATTGATCTATACTTTTCTATTATTATTGTATCCTTTCTTTGATTTTGTATCAAAGATAGTAGATTATTGGAGTTGGGGACAATTTCTTCATTCTTGATGTTCTGAAATAATTTCTGCATTTTGGGTGCCAATTTTTTTTTTTTTTTTTTTTTTTTTTTTTTGTAGGTCTGACAAAATTTGGCTGTGAAACCATCTGGTCCAGGACTTTTTTTGTTATTAGAAGAATTTTTAATGCAGCTTCAATTTCTTTGCTTGATATTGGTGTGTTCGGGAGTTTTATTTCTTCCTGTTAAAGCCTTAGGAGGATATGTGTCTAAGAATTTGTTGATTTCCTCAATATTTATATGTTTATGTGCTTAGAGATTTTTATAGTACTCACTGATGATGTTTTATTATAATATCTCCTTTTTCATATCTGATTGAGCTTATTTGGGTCCCTTCTTTACTTTTTATGGTTAATCTTGTGAAACATCTATTAATTTTGTTTATCTTTTCAAAGAGCCAAGTTTTGTTTCATTAGTCTTCTGTATTTTTTAATTTGTTTTAAATTTCACTTAGCTCTCCTCTGAGTTTAGTTATTTCTTTTTTCCTGCTGGGTTTGGGATAGGTTTGCTCTTCTTGTTTTAGTTATTTGAGGCAATTCATCAGATTGTTGATTCGTGACCTTTCTGTCTTTCTGATGCAAACATTTAAAGCTTTGAATTTATGTAGTTCAGAATTTAAGTAATTCAGAAACTACTTTTTCTGAATCCCATTGGTTTGAATAACTTGTGTCGCCATTGTCATTTAGTCCAAAAAATCATTTGATTTCCATCATAATTTCATCCCTGTCCAAATACTTGTTAAGCAGCAGATTGTCTAATTTCTATGACTTTGTAGAGAATTGAGTGTTTCTGTTGGAGTTGGTTTCTAAGTTTATTCCACTATGGTCAGAGAAGATAGCATGGTGTACTTACTATATTTTTGAACTTGCCATGACATATTTCGTGGCTTAGGATGTGATCTATCTTAGGGAATGTCTCATGTACTAATGAGAATAATGTATACTTAGTAGTTCTTGAGCTTTAAATATCTTTATGTCCATTTGCTCTATGGTCCTTTTTAAGTTCAGTGTTTCTTCATTATTTTCTGCTTGGAAGATTCACCTAGTTCTCTTGGAGGAATGCTGAAGCCTTAGCTACTACTGTGGTGTTGTTTATTGTTTTGTTTACTTGTAGTAGGGTTTGCTTTTTGAATCTGGACAGACCTAGGTTAGTTTCATAAGTATTTTGGATTGTTATGTCTTCTTGGACAATAGCTCTCTTAATCATTGTCTGGTGACCATATTTGTCTTTTTTTAATTGTGGTTGATTTGAAGTCTATGCTATCTGACATGAGTATTGCTACTCTTGCTTTCTTCAGCTTACATGGAATATTTTTTTCTATCCCTCCATCTTGAGTCTGAGTAAGTCCTTGTGGGTTAGATCCATTTAGCCAGCCTATGACTCTCGGGTGGGGAATTCAAGCCATTCACATTTATTGAAAGAATTGATAAGTAGGATACATTTCTGTTAATCCTGTTGGGTAGAACTTTATTGCTTTGTTTTGCTTTTTGATTATTATGTATGGGATCTGAGCTTTAGTTTTGAGTGATTTTACCCTACTGTGTGTCAGTTCTGCTTAACAATGTATAAGGCTTATCTAAGTGGTGCTGGAAAGGTCTTTCTTTCTCCTTCTATATAAGACACTTAGTTTTGCAGGATACATAATTCTAGGCTGGCCATTATTCTGTTTAAGAAGATTGAGGATGAAACCTCAATCTCCTCTGGCTTGTAAGATCTCATTTGAGATGTTCACAGTTACTTTGATGGATTTTTCCTTTGCAAGTTACCTGATGTTTTCACCTTAAGGCATGCAAAAGTTCCTTTTCTCTATTAACATTAGCCAGTCTGATGACTGTGTGTCTTAGTGATTGCCTATTTGTGATGAATCTCCCAGGAGTTCATTGAGTTTCTATAACTGGGTAGCTAAAGTTCCAACAAGACCAGGGAAGTTTTTCTGAATTATTCTCTCAAATAGGTTTTCCAGTCCTTGTCTATTTTCTTCTTAACTCTTAGAGATGCCTATGATTTTTATGTTAGGTCTATTTATGTAATTCCACGTTTCTTGTAGACTCTGTTCATTCTTCTTATTTCTCTGTTCTTTCTCTTTGACTAATTTAATTCAAAGGTGATGTCTTCAAGCTTTGAAACTTTTCTTTTGCCTAGTCTAGTCTATTGTTAACATTTCCCACTGTATTTTGTATTTTCATAAATTAATTTTTCATTTCCACAACTTATAATTGGATTTTTTAATAATTATATTTCTTTAGTGAATTTTTCATTCTTTCCTGTTTTTTTCTTGTGATTTCTTTGTGTTGCTTTTCCATTTTCTCTTGTATTATATTGAGCCTCCTTACAATTCAATTTGGAATCTTTTACCTATCACTTTTATTTTAAATTTGTTGGTTTCTACTGATTAAGAGTTGTTTCCTTTGGCTCTCATTTTTAATACTTCCAGAATTTTTTTTCACTAATGGCTTCTCTTCTGGACTCTCAATCAAGGCCTGGGACTGGCCAGCAGGCGTGGCCTTAGATGTCCAAAGATCAACCTCTGACCATGCCAAGGAGAAGGGCACTGATCTCCTAGTTGTCTATAGGATGTTCAAGTAGGTCTGATGGTCTCTCTCATAGCCTCTGTCATGCTGGCTTCACCTCTTCCCAGCAATGTGAATTGTGTTGGGTCCCCTAGCTTAATATGGAGGGGTGGTACCTGTGAGTATTTGTCACCATCATCTATTTGCTTGAATTGGGTGATATTATCATGCCCTATAGAATTGTTCTCCCTGTCCTTGTTTGATGTTTGTAAGAGCAAGCCAGCTGCCAAGATGTCCTTTTGCACCTTTGACAGAATCTAGTCCACTAAGTGGAGTATTTGAGTGCCCCACGCTTTAGGAGAGAGCTTGAAGCTCCCAGGAGATTACTTGACCTTCACCACCACTAAGGTGGAGGAAAGCTCAAGGCAGCTGTGGCTACTTTGAGCCAGAGCCAGAAATGCTTTGCAAAACCTTGGCAGGGCTCAGAAAATGCTTTCCTGGACACTAGGGGAAGCTGCCGCTATACAAGTCCGCAAGAGCTCTCTAAACTTGAGGGCTGTTGGTGGGGAGAGGCCTATACTCGGAGTGTTAAGGCCTTGGGCTGGGATCTTTCAACCCCTGTTTAGTGGCATGGTTTTCCTGAGGGTAGGAGTGGGTGCCTCCCCAAATCCCCACTTCTTGGATCCCTATAGCACCCTTCTGTCAATTCAGTCTATGTGATCACCACCCAGGTCCAGCTTTCAAACCTCAGGGTCTACATGTCTGACCCACTAGCTAGCGTGTATCTTCGTGAAATACTAGTGGGTGGTGAAATCCAAAGTTGTGTGCCCCTTTTCTACTACCAGTCCTCAGAGGAAGAGGTGTGGAGACCTCTGTGTATAGCATGTACCTGCTGAAGAGAAACCTGCTGAAGTTATGAACTCAGCATCAACTGCTCTCCCTTTTGTAAACAAGAATAGTAATTTTTAGTCCTCCTCATAGTTCACCATAGTCAGTAGGTGTGTGGAAGAAATCCAGAAAAGACAGGGTCAGGGTATCAAAGGTAGCTGGGAACTAAGAATGAGGCTACGGGTAGAAATCCCATAGCAAAGGATGGGACATGCCTACTCCTGGCGCTTAATTATTTGCAACAAGTCAGCAGATTCAGCAGGAACCAAAAGGGAGGCCTGGTCATCAGGCTGTGTGGTGGTGCTCCATGAACACTATCATTGGGTATTATTCTTGCTGATAAGGGATAGCTAACAGTTGATACTAGCTGTAGACACTTAGAGTGAAGAGAAGTTTATGTCCATAAATTAAGTGATGCGTGGTATGCTCCAGCCAGAGGGCAGCAGAAGCAAGCCACAGAGAATAAGATGATCCTTCCTACTTCTGTGACATTTTCTACTTTCATGAGGATGCATAAATTTTCTTTGTGTCCAGGTTACACCCAGCAAAAAGGCAAAAAGAGGAGGCACAATAAAGAAAAAACATGAAATACTAAGCAGTTACTCAAATGACACTGAAGTTACTTGAAGGAAACATTTTTATACAAGAAGTATATCTTTTGTTGCAGTTTTGTTGTTGTTGTGGTTGTTGGTTTTTGGCCAGGGCTGGGCTTAAACCTGCTACCCTTGGCATATGGGGCCAGCACCTCACTCCTTGAGCCACAGGCACCACCCTACAAGAAGTATATCTTGAACAGATCCTTTCAAGTGTTCTGTCCTTCCCCTTGATTCTGAGCAAGAAAAAATATTAGCAAATTTTATACTTACGTAGCGCTTACTATCTACCAGGAACTGTTTTATGTGCTTTAAATATATTAAACTATTTAATCCTTATAGCAGCCCTATGGCAGTACTATCTCCATTTCACAAATGAGACCCACAGAGATTAAGCAAATTCCATCCTCACCCAGCTAGTAAGTGGCAGAACCAGAAATTTAATTCAGCCTCTTGGTCATTATACTGTATTTCTGAATAAAAGCATAATAAGCCCAGTAATAGAAAATAAAGTTTTGATGGTGGTTGTTTTATTTTTACACATATGAATTATAGCAACAATACCATGAACCCTCCTATAAAAATCTAAGAGAATAATTTTAATAAAAATGGTAAGCATTCAAGTATAGATAGACTCAGGTTAATGAGAACACAAAAGAACGAACAAGGATTTGTGACTATGTTCTTGCAGCAAGTGACATATGAGTTGAGTCATAACCACCAGGTGGATGGTTCTAGAAGTTGACTCTGTGTGAAAATCAACAGAAGAACTTGTTAAACTGAATGCTGCCCCAATTCTCAGAGTTTCTGATTCAGAGGTCTGGGCTGGAGCCATAGAATTTGTATTTTTTTTTTTTTTTTAATATATTGTTAAATCATAGCTGTGTACATTAGTGCAATAGCCTGTACCCATTCTAAGATGCACCATAGATGTGGCCCCACCCACTATCCTCCCTCCACCAAAACCTCCCCCCTCCCTTCCCCTCCCTTGGTCCTTTCCCCATAGTATTGTGCTATAATTGGGTTGTAGCCTTCATGTGAAAGCTATAATTTAGCTTCATAGTAGGGCTGGATACATTGGATACTTTTTCTTCCACTCCTGAGATACTTTGCTAAGAAGAATATGTTCCAGCTCCATCCATGTAAACATGAACGAGGAAAAGTCTCCATCTTTCTTTAAGGCTGCATAGTATTCCATGGTATACATGTACCACAGTTTGCTAGTCCATTCGTGGGTCGATGGGTACTTGGGCTTCTTCCATGACTTAGCAATTATGAATTGGGCTGTAATAAACATTCTGTTACAGATGTCTTTGTTATATTGTGACTTTTGGTCTTCTGGGTATAAACCTAAGAAAGGAATTATAGGATCAAATGGCAGGTTGGTCTATTTTTAGGTCTCGAAGTATTCTCCAAACATCCTTCCAGAAGGAACATATTAGTGGGCATTCCCACCAGCAGTGCAGAAGTGTGCCCTTTCCTCCACATCCACGCCAACATTTCTGGTTTTGGGATTTTGTTATGTGGGCTACTCTTACTGGGGTTAG